>BLKR01005855.1:0-70885 GCA_011170035.1 Teleogryllus occipitalis
ATTGTTGCAAAATTGTTAATTCGCTGTTTTGGGTTCTGGGACATCGGGAGACTCTCCCCACTTTAGATTTGCAAAATTTGGAAATTGTTTATAAATTTGCAATTGTTGCAAATTTTTTATTGTCTAATCTGAATGGCGTTTAAATGTGATGCAAAATTCCGAAATCCGTTCGGTGCTATTATATCTCGTTCTCGAGATATATGTAATTGTTTATAAGAAATTAACATCTTAGTAGACCCCATTTGTTTGCGCTTAATTCATTCGCGCTAGCAGAATAGCGTGGGATGGGCATACTGAAAACAGTTCTCCAATGCCGCGCTTTTGCCTGCCACATACGCTTAAAATGCACTTGCTTGTAAACAAATTCTGTGGCCAATTTAATTATGCTAAATTCGTATTTTTACGGCGAGTATGAGCATAACTTTTATTTGGTTTTTATATTCTCTTTTAAGTCCTACAATTTTCAAGTCGATATATTCATCAAATAGGAAAGAAATTGATTATAAAAAAAATATTTTTCAAGGTGCATTACGCCCAAACAATTGTTTCTGTTTTTCTATCAAAGGGATGTTGAGCAACCGAATAACTCTATTATTAATTTTTTTAAGTCCCCTGTTAACACCGAGAGTCAGAAACTATTTGTTCCTCTTGTTTAACAATTACCATTAAAAATAGGGAAACATATTGCTTAGCTGTTTGCTATAAACTGCACTGGATTGGATGAAGGTAGTGTTAAGGTTTTCAAATACAGAAATATTCAATTTTGTGTTTTGAAAGATCACATGAGTAGAATCACACATCACAATATTTACACAAGTATAGAAATTTCTAAATAAACGTATATAAACTTCAAGTTAATATTTTCAATTCAATTTATCATTCCTTTCTAAAACTGTTAATTTGATGATTTCATTGTATAATATTCAAATCAGAGCTTTATGTGCTAAATCTACGCATTGTTAATACATATTTTTAAACAACATTAATATATTTAATATACATTTAAAAGGTTTTTTAGATTGGCGAACGTTTCAATGAAATTTCATGAATTCCTAAATGCTTGAAAATAAATACTTGTAAAAATAAATAATTGTAGCGTGTAAAAATATAACAAACTCACGTATTTGGTAAAACGAGTGGATATTACTAAAAGAAAGCAAAATAGATGTTATAACAATTCAAAGAGATTTAGCGTTTGTTTACAGTTTAGTAAATATCAATGCACTAGCATTTCCCAGTGAAAATACATAGAACGAACTTGATGGTCAAGTGATATGACCTTCCCAACACACACTACATTTCAGTATCGTCAGAGTTCGAAGGTGGTTTGTTGGCCGCCATTCTACGAATCTATCAAAACCTTGAATTTTGCACGACCATCTGTACAGGGAGAACGTAGCGGTTTATTAAACGGAAACGGGCTATTCGAGGTATCTATTGTGCACTCTTTGAAAACGTTTAACCATTATAAACTATCCCTAAGAAAAATATCAAATAAATAATGTTAAAGGTCACCAGCTTAACATTGCCTTTACTATTTGAATGTTTTCAACATCCCCAAAACCAACAGAAAACCCATGTTTTTACAGGTTATTATAAAACCAATTCAATAAATATAAGCATTTATTCGCGTTATTATTTTTAAAACACTCAAATATCTACGATGTTATTTGATTCATGTCTTCATCGAAGATCTGAGATTAAAAAACTGATAAGCAGAGAAAATTAAAGTAATTTTGAGTGATTGATGAAGTTGAAGGATCAAACGAAAAACAATGTTTCTTGCTTCATATAATGCTATCGTGTTTAACAGACATGTAATTACATGTGATACCTATATTTAAACATCCAAACTAATGAAAATTTTCAAAATTAAAATCATCAATAAAACGTTGATTCATCAGTAAGGATTATATTATTAAATACTTTTTTGAGATTCATGTGATCCTGTGTGAATAACGTAGTAAACGTGATTCATATGATCCAGTTTCTCAGAATAATACAAAACCTGCTAGACACATACACTAAACATAATAGTTGTCAAATAGTTATTTACGACATGAGTATCATCAGATATCTTATTACAATACGAAATTGGAGAATTATCAAACAAGACTCTTTAGCCGAAATTGTTAACCAATTGAATATTGTAATATAATGTTACCATTTGAATATCATATGGACGCAATTTGAGACGCAATTTGTCAAAATTCATGTGAACTATAATTTTTCTTTAAATTTTACTCCTTATCCTTCGAAAGATGTGTGACAGTACTTATGTTAACAATTATACTGCCATGGGTTTAATTAATTAGTTTTCAGTACGCAAATTATTGTTTTTGGTTTTAAAGAAGCATGGATATACAGAGTATCGGGGAAGGAAACGTCAAAAGTTTGAAAAAAGCTGTTTAAACAATTTTAATCATACTTTGTCTAATAAACTACATAGATATTTTGAATGGCTGAGCTGCAATAAACACGCAAATTTTGGTTTGAAAATATGATTTATACGCAAAACTTTGCATTCTAGAATCATGTAAACACCCCAGAAACATGTAACATGTTTAATATTAACAATATAAATTAATATATTAGTTCAGAAAAAAATTAACCGAGAAATAAAAAAGCAGTCGAACTGTGAAAATTGGGTGCTTTTTTATTTCTAGGTTAATTTTTCTTTCTGATCAAATGTATTCATTTATTTTGTTAATCATAAACAATTTAGATATTAATGAAGTGTTTATATGCTTCTACAACGCAGTTGCCTAGAAAACATATCCAAACCAACTTTTGAATGTTTATTGCGGCTTAGCCATTTGGAATATCCGTGTAGTTTATTAGACAAAATAAGCTTAAAATTGTCTTAACAGCTATTTTTCGAAGATTCGACATTTCTTCCCCGAATATCCTGAATATAAAAGGCTTGATTTCTGTTGGTACGCGACGGAACGGCGTTCCGGTTCTTTGGAAATAATTATGAAATTATATTATCTATAAATAGCTATTGCTATTATATTAATAATTAATTTGAGGCGCGTTTCGGGGCCTAAGATTTTAAAAATAAAGGATATATATATATATATATATATATATATATATATATATATATATATATATATATATATATATATATATATATACCACGTAGTACTGTATCTGCATGCAAGTCTTGGGGCATCCCACTATTGTCATATTTACCCAATATCTTCCTTAAAGTTACTGTGAAAGTGAATTCTAACTGGAAATGAACCCCCAACATTGAACACGTAAATATTAGTTTACCGAACAGCAGTTTGTTTTCCGTCCTTATTGTGCTTTGTTTGTGTGAGAATCGCTCTCGTCGTACCAACACGTCCCTCCCTCCCCCTGACTTTCCTTTGTAGTGCATTTGTTGGAAAGTTGGCTGGCACGCGTATTCCCAAGTTTGCTGCCGGCGACCTCGCTGTGTACTGTAGAGCGCTAGCAGACACCGGGTGGACAAACATGCTTTTGTAACCGCACGGCGTAGATGGAGACAAAAGTGCTCAATTAAATGCTCGTGGCTTGGTTAAAAGCCCGTCACACTTCACAATCTAAAATCAACGAAATGCATTTTGGGTTTGAGGCTAAGTATACGTACTGTTTTTAAAACTACAATATTAGAAGGTAATGTGGAATTTGTCAAGAATCAAAATGTAAAACAAAAACAAACAAACGAAATAATATGATAAATAAAATCCATGAATAAAAAAATTTAAAATTTATACTTTTATTTAAAAAAATATTATGAAAATTATTTACCAATAAATAACCGTGAAAATTTGCAAATATATAATAATAATAATTATAATATAATTATATAATAATATTAATAATAATTATTATTATTATATAATTATATAATAATATTAACCTTTAAAATGTGCAAATGAAATCCAAACATTTATTGAGCCACGATTATCTTTCTCAGGCCAAAGGTAAAATTAATACATGTAAATTTATATATGTATATGTGTAATAAGTAGAGCCCGGAAGTTCAGGCATTTATTTCGGCTGAAATAGGCAGGCAAAAAGGCATTTATTTTTACGAAAATAGGCACTAAAAAGGCATTTATTCTTTCTATGACAGAGTACAGAAAATCATGTAAAATCTAACAAATGATAATAGAAAAGGAAATGAAGTGAAAAGAATGTTGCTATGATTCAAATGAATAAGTTTTTATATTTAACACTGAATCATACATAAACATTTACATGGAAACTTGATCTTTGTTTTCTTGGTTGCACATAACTACTAAATATTTCTTCAGATTTTCTACATTTAAACTTAACCGTCTGTCCGAAAGAATATTCTTCACAGCCGAAAATGACCTTTCAACTTCAACCGAAGAAATGGGAGGATTAATAAAGCAGGCAATTGAATTTGGAGTCATATCAATATCAACTCCAGGTACACCGCTCAGAACACTACAAATTTTTTTCAGTTTTTCCAAATTCTCATTCGCGCTAAAACTTTTGCACTTTTGTGCTAAAGCTAAACCTTTTTCTCCAGGCACCTGCATTAAACTCTCTAATGTTTCTTGAAAGACTTTCATGGCTGACACAAGATTTTCGCCCCTTTTTTTCAGATTTGCAATTATCTGAGGCAACTTTCCATAATGTGCGAGGATAAACGCAAGTTCACTGTTTAGTTTTGCATTACTCAAAAGCTTCTTCACTTCACGTACTGATGCAGCTTCATTTTCTGGTAGAACCTTAAATACGTCGCGGATTTTGTCTAGATGATTTGCGTAATACGCAGCAGCGGATATCCAGGTTCCCCATCTAGTCAATATCGCCTGTGGAGGAAGAGCTAATCCGGGCGCTTCTTGTCTGAAAATCCGGGTACGGGAAGGAGATTTCAAGAACACATTTTTAGTATTCGAAATCAACTTGTCTACCGTAGGATGCAAAGATCTTATCTCTTTAGCAATCCTGTGAAGTCCGTGGATTAAACACGTCACATGAAGCATATTCGGGAAGAGTACTTTTAGTGCTCTGGCTGCCTTCTTCATGTACGGGGCAGCGTCAGTGATGAAAAGTAGAACATTATCATGGCGTATACCTTCAGGCCACAGAAGTAGTAAGGAATTTGTAAATAATTGAGCAATTGTTGTACCATTCGCTTTCTCCAATTCTTCAGCTGTAAGAAGAAAAGTTGAGAACTCACAGTAAGTCGGCTCCATAGTTCCAATGGCGACATTACCTAGATAGCGTCCTGTAGTGTCCGTAGTTTCATCAATGGAAATCCAAGTGTTTTTATCACCAATTGCTTCACGAATTCTATTTAAAGTTTCTTCATAGCAGATGGTCAGATAGGTTTTCCTTAACGTAGATTCTGATGGTACCATTTCTTTCGTATATTTTTCTAAAAAGTGTCTAAACGTCTGGTTTTCCAATTTCCAAAAAGGAATAGCAGCGTCCATGAATGCCTTGCACAGATCGAGAGAAAACTGGGACTGTCTACTGGATGTTGCGTCCACCGCCGAAATTAACTGTTGTTCCTTTTTTCCACTCTTCTTCGCGATTGCAGATTTATGTCTTGTTGTTGCCATATGCTGAGAAATGAAGTACTTCTTTTCATGGTTGACAGCTTTCTCACACAATTTGCAAAACAGAATAGCACTATCGGTGGAAAATACATCTTCGCCAAATTCACGCACATAGCGATGCAACTTACTACTTAACGGCACGTTCAATTTCGGCATTATTAATACGATGTTTTTTAACACAATGTTATTCCTACGAAGTAACAGAGCGAACTGAATTATTCTCTTTTGAATCTTCAAATGGCACCAGTGAAAACACCGATATTACTTTCGTTCTTCGAACTCGTGTAATCGCCATTGAGCCGGGCCGTATCGCATGTCATATAGGACCTCCAAGGCGCTCTGCTTTAGTAGTGTGGGATGGAATCACTCGTGGCAAAAGGAAGCCTGTGGGTGTCAGTGATAGAAATCGGAGGTTCCTAGCGGGTATCGTCTCGCTTTCTCACAGCGGCTTTTAACACTTCCTGACCCTAGAGCCCGAGTTCAACACTTCCTTTTTGATACCATGCCTCTGCTTGCAGAGAAAGACAAAATACGACGATGACCACGTATTGTTCTGGCTTGCAGACCGATAGAAAACGATATAACACATGGCTTCCAATACTATAGAAATCGGTGCCAGGGTAAAAAGAGAAAAAAGTTAAGCAAAAAGCAAAAAATGACGAAAAAGGCAAAAAAAAGGCAAAAATACCTGAAATAGGCATCAGAAGTTAAAATATGCAAAAAAAGGCAAAATGAAAATCTTCTAAAATGATTCCATAAGCACATATAAGTGACTCCTATTGTTAAAAGTGTTAAAATCGTAATAATAACAAAAAGGCATTTTGCCAAACTTCCGGGCTCTAGTCATCACTTCTCAAGGTTCCCAGTCCCAGTCCCCAGTTCACTTCAGCATAACGTGATTTGTTATGGCCTTTGGCTGACATTTTTTCAAGATGCCTAGTGCTAACAATTTTTACAACAATCTGCATACCTCACCAAGTACCATCATTTTTAACATGGGAAAAAATGCGGTCCACCCACGCATAAAGTCAAGATTTCCCAAAGACAAATTCAAACCCCGTAAACCACTATACCCTCAGCTCCTGAAAATAATCATATTCCTTTCTCTTCTTAATTAACAATAACATTAAATCAATAATTATGTCAGAGTTTAAACCTCACTTACCTTATGGATGGCCAATCCAAAACTGTCAAATATCTTATGTATTTTTAAAACCCTTGAAAGACTGTATTGTCGAACAAGAAGAAATAAATTTAAAAGAAGGTGCCTAGTGTTGGAATTTGTGGCATCTGAGGCGATATATTCTTTTCAGGGAGATAATTAATTTCCAGGACGTTTTTCCTAGGTTCACAATAGCCGAGGTTCAGGTTCACTATAACTGAGTTTTCTTAAGTTTATTAGTAATATAAGTGAAACGGGATCAGTGACAAGTTCACTATAACCGAGGGTTCACTATATCCGAGTTCGCTATAATCGGAGTCGAGTGTATTTGTCAAAGGAAGGCAAGCCACGAACCTCGGCGAAGGCGAAGGCGCCGTCTTGGGCGAGGGCCATCCAGGGCACGGTGTCCAGCAGGGCGTCGGCCACTCGCGCCACGGGCGCCGCCCCCAGCCGCCACGGCACCACCAGCGCCCCCGGCCCTCGGCCTCTCCCGGCGCCGGCCCCGCCCGCGCACGCGCGCTGCCTTCCATTGGCCTCAGCTCGACGCGGGCGGTGAAGCGGGTCGCCTGGTTCCTCTGGCTGCTTCATTTGTCTTCGGGGATCGCTCATTGCGGTGAGAACTGAGGCCGAAAATAATTTGTTCAGTTATTCATAAGGTTCAGGTATTTTTCTTTCATATCTAAATAAATTTAATTTAAAATGTATGAACTGGAGGCTTAGGGTTGAATGGAGTCTAGAGAGACATACTCATATTGTGGAAATTTCAAAGAAGATAAATTTTAAAAGATTGAGCTTACAGAAGTTAAATGTGACGATATGTGTCTCCCGCCTTGGTTCAATCTTTTAATTGTTGAAGTGCACGTAATAAACGAGATAGACCGAAAATTAAGTTTAAAATTGACAAAAGTTTCAATTTTACCTACAAAATACGTAATTATCTTCATTAATAATTAAACTGCGTGTTACTAATGGAGTTGTAAAGAATACCTAGGTGTCAATTTCGAAAATAAATTCGTAACGAATTTGGAAATTGAAATACGTAAGCAGGTATTAGAAAATATTTCAATTATATTCAGTTCCAACAAAACAAGTACGTTTTAAAATCAATAATAGTATTAATAAACTTAATAAACACTAAAAAACATAATAAATATAACAACGATAATAAATCAGTTAAGTTATTAATTAATGTGTCATTCCTTTGGCGAAGAGTGCCACGCCCTCGCCGTGCATTCACCCGGGTCTCTGCCAGCGGGCGGCGCGGTGGATGACGTGGGCGGCGGGGGCGGCGGGAGGAGCAGCAGCGCGCGCTGCATCTGCATGCGCAGCAGGCGCAGGCGCACGCCCACTCCCAGGAGGCCGTGCAGCGCCAGCAGCCACCACGCCATGTTCACCGCGCTGGGCAGCAGCTCCAGCAGCAGCACCTCCCTGCGCCCACGCACCCAACGACCCTCCTCACACATCCCACCTACCACGACTGCATGGTTAGATTTATTTGGCAAAAAAAAAACAAAAAAAAAACAGTAAAACCCATACATGATGTATGAGGGAGAAGAATATTTGCGCACGTCCTCTTGAGTACTAGAATTCCATCCCAACATTTCAACAATAAATAATTGAAAGTTAAAACAACAACAACAACAACAATAATAATAATAATAATAATAATAATAATAATAATAATAATAATATAAAAGCGGGTGATTACCTTTGATATAAGTACATTTGAAAAAACTAGACATTTTCCTTCCTGAGTTATAGAAAAACTATTTGCAACGATAAACGAACTGCAGATTTGATTTTTTTATGTTGCTAACAATATAGTAACTCACCCTCAGCTCTACTACTACCACTACAAACAAAAGAAGACCTCAACAAAACGTGCGCATAGTAAAGCTACATTCCTGTCCAGAAGCAAAACAAGGGGCCATTTCAGCATTCGCTCAATGGATCAGGGAAACTAGACAAAAACCTAATAGAGGTGTGGTCATTGACCCGAAAGCTGAAGTACATTACTTATTACAGGTTTTTAAAGTATTTTTTAAAATAAATTATATAATAAAAGTTGTTTCCTCAGTATTTATTCATTATAAAAATATTCCATAAAAGAAGACTATTTTAAATACTGTTTGTATAAAAATTATGAACTTGGCATTACACTTTGACCTTCATTTATCGACTATTTAACTCTCTAATTCTAAGGTAATTTTGTGCGCATGGCGCTCGCCCATTGTTGTCACGTTCCTGTCATGCGCGCACAGGAGCCGTTGGAGCTCTTTAGGAGAATGTTTTTCCACCATTTAGGGCTAACCATTGTTGTGTTGCTAAATACTAACTACTAGAGCGCTCTAAACCGTAAACCGTTGGCTATATGAGCGTTTATTTTCTATAAGAAGAAGCAAATCCGTTCGACCTTAGCTGTATATGCCACGTCAACCACCGTCGGCTTTACACCGACCTCTCCCTCCAACTTAACCTCATCTATGTTGCAGCTAAGCAGGGTTTTAGAAGAAGATTCGACGCAAGTCATGTGAACATCCTGGTCAGTAGTGTACAATGCCTTAGCGATCACGGCTAAATTGACATTTGGCATGCAGGAATGAAAAAAACTTGCTCATAACTTGCTCATATGTTTCACTTAGGGTGTCTCCGTCTATTGAAGAAATAAAATTTACAAATTAGTGCAAAAGCTGCAAAAATGAATTGACCGGAAATGTGGTTACATGTATGTAACAAGAGACACTAGGTGTGAAATTGGAATTACGAATTTATATCTGGGTTTAGAGTAAATAAAAGCATCAACCACTCGAAAGTTCGGTGAGTAATGATCACTCAACAGGATTCCCAAGAATTAACTTGTGTTCTTTGTATATTACATAAATATACGGTCTCAGACTTCTGGTCACATGGTTAGAAGATATTTGTCTCCAAAGCTCGCTTGAAGCTATGAAATGTAACGAAAGGAATATAATTTGCTGTGTAGATTCTACCTTTTAATAGTAATAATCATATAAAAACTATAGTCATCTTCACATTTTTGATTCTTCACAATCGCTCTCGCTGAACGCATGTTAGGGAAAGGCACGTCATTACAGAGCGTAAAATATATTATTTGTGGAAAACAGAGAATTAGCATGGGATAATTATTCAAACCTACACTAACACACTTGCGGGCTTATCAGATCTGGCATCACCAGAACGCGAGATCTTCGCCATATCACATACATGAGAGTCAAAGGACAAACAAGCATGCCCCGGGCGGAACTCGAACCCGCGACCGTTCGCACTGAAGCACTGAGTCGGTACACGCTCTTAGCCATCTCTGCCACCCAGGTCGTCCGCAAGCAATTCAATAGTCGTTTTTCGCAGTTGCACATTTTATAAAGTAAATCACTATTCCCTTATAAACACTCGTATATAATTGAATCAGCATGAGGAGAAAGGGAACAAGTCAAAAATGCACTTTTTTTGTATGTTGGAAAGTTGTGAAGAAAGTAATCACGACATAACAGTGTTTAGATTGATTGATTGATTTTTTCGCATTTCCGGCGCGTCAACTGCTTTGGTCATTAGTACCATGAGTGTAGTGCATTTTTTTTTCTCGGGAGATGGCGGTGATCTTCCCCCGCTGGATGGCGAGATCCGGCGCCGACGTACCGTCGGCTAGTGGGGTTTCCCCCTAACCAGGACTCTCCCACCAGCCGAGAACCGCCTCAGCCGGGACAAGCTCTAAGCCCCCGACCGGTCTTCCCGGAACATGTGGTAGTGTAGTGCATGTTAGTGTAAGTGTGTGTGTAAGGGGAGAGGTTAGGATAAGAAAGACGAAGAAAAAAATCGCGCGCGGTCCGTTTGGTAGGGTACTGCTCCGGCTTTTGCCTGGTGTTGATCGGAGAAACCACGGAAAACTACCGATCAGAGCAACCGGCCGCTAGAATTCTCCTCTAGACAGCGACTGAATTCGAACTAGCTGAAGAACTAGCGTCGAAAATCCTGTCACCGTCAGGACTCGACCCTAGGACCTCCCGGTCAGAGGCGCTGCAGTGACATCAGTTGACGCACTGAGCTACTTATTTAGACTATCATTTAGACTATCAATATTGAATTCACAAACAAAAATTGAAGAAAATAATATAACGTGTGACTTATTTAATGTTTCCTGCCTCCTGAAATGTGGCAAGAAATGACTTGTCCCCTTTCTCCTGAGCACGATTCGATTTAATAAAAAAAGCGAAAATCATCTGGAAGAGAGAGGGGCGTGTGCGAGGCACGCACCTGACGTCGGCGTGTCGCAGGAGGTAGAGCTCGGCGGCGCGCAACGCTGTGAAGAGCACCGCAACGGCGGCGACGTGCGCGCACCCCAAGGCCTGGAAGGTGGCGAAGTGCCTGGGCGCGGTGCGGAGCAGGGCGTCGGCGGCGGCGGTGGCGCGCATGAAGGCGGCGACGCGCGGGCCGTGCGCGCCCAGGGCCGCGCCGCCCAGCGCGCCGAGCGCGGCCGCGTACGCGCACGCCACGCGCAGGAAGTGCGGCGCCGCCAGCGCGGCCAGCGCGGCCTCCGCGCCGTCCGCGCGCCCGGCCAGGCGCCAGTGCAGCGCCGCCGCCCGCGCGCAGCACGCCGCCGCCACCGCCAGCACCGCGCAGCTGGCCGCGCGCGCGCCCCGCGGCACGCGCCATCGCCCGCCCGCGCCGCCCACGCACCGCGCCGGCCACAGCCCCACGCAGACGCACAGCGCCGCCACCGCACGGCTCGACTCCAGCGCGCAGCGCGGCTGCGACGACAACCAGCGACGCGCGCGCTGCCTCACGCCATCCATCGCAAGGGGTGAGTCGGCGACAACTGGCAACAGAAAATATGGTCTAGACACGACTTCGGTTGATTGATTGATTGATTAATTGATTGATCCGTGATTCCTGGCGCGTCTACGGTTAAGGTTGTGTAGTGCGTGTTTTGTATCGCGGGAGGTGGCGATGATCTTCCCCTACTCAATGGCGAGATCCGGCGCGGACTTACCGTCGACGCCACCAGGTATCTCCCACCACCTAAGTATCTCCCACCACCGCCAGCCACCAGGTATCTCCCACCACCGCCCCAGCTGGAACGAGCTCTGAGCCCCGACGGGGCTCCTGGCATTTGTGGTAGTGTAGTGCATGTTAGTGTACGTGTGTGTAAGCAAGTGATGAGGATAGGACAATGAAGAAATAGGAAAGATCGCGCAAAGTCCGTGGCCCGTTTGTTAGGGTACTACTCCGGCATTCGCCTGGTGTTGATCGGAGAAACCAAGGAAAACTCCCGATCAGAGCAACCGGCCGCTATATTTCTCCTCCAGACAGCGAGTGAATACGACCCAGCTGACAAGCTAGTGTCGAAAATCCCGCCACCGTCGGAACTTGAACCTAGCACCTACCAGTCAGAGAGACTGCAGTGACATCAGTTGATGCCCTGAGCCATCTCTGCTGGTACGACTTCGGTTGATTGATTTATTGATCAGTGATTCCGAGCGCGTCAACGGCTAAGGTGGTCTGATAAGTGTAGTGCATGTTTTGTACGCGGGAGGGGGCGATGATCTTCTCCCGATGGCTGGCGAGATACAGCGCCGGCCTAAATGTCGGTTGCGGGGTTTTCCCCACGAGGCATCTTCCACTAGCGGGGACCACCACAAATTCCAAAAGTATACCGTGGAGATGGAATCTTGGATTGACAGTTCTGCGTCTATGCTTGTCCGTGTAGATGACAGTGCAGGGGCCAATCGAATCCGAGTTCTTAATGTGTTCGCCGACCAGCGTTGCCAAAGGAATGTATTTCGCTTTCGGGTGTGAGCCGCCGCGCTGTGTCTCGTTCTCGAATAAAACGTAACTACTTCATAGTACAGGAACTGCCGTTAAGATTTCCGATGAAAGTATTTTATCATACAGGAAACCCTTCGAGTAATGCAAAAGCTTGTGCGTTCGGCAACATAGCACCATATGCTCTCTCGCTGTCAGTAGTAAACGAAAATATCTTGAAGTGTATATTGCCATTTATTTAAGTGCTCTCTAGGAATGTGAAATATAATCACAATACTTTTTTTTTCTTTTTTAAAAAAAAAGTTGATTATGATTCGATATTGCTATGACACCAGCCTTTGTCCCATTCAGATGTTTGTTGAAAAACATACAGTACATCACACAACAAGTATATACATCAAAAGGTTTAATATCAATACACTTAACCATACAAAATTAATTACAGATATAAAAACAAAACACTAAAAGATACATGGAAAACCAATCGTGCACCTCCCACAGATATAATGAATGACAAAATATTAACGTGATGAATAACAATTATTTCTTGCTGAGCAAAAACGTCTATTTTCTCAGAAAATCTCTTGATGTAGGCTCTTGAATTAAATTTTAAACATTTTCTAATTGCTGGAAATGCATTTTGACACTCGGACGTTACCATCAAAAAAGTCTGGTGATTATGTCTCCTAATAAAAACGAAAGTCAGAAGATGTTGACACAATTAAAACTTTCGACATATTTTTTCATTACCAATTTTTTTTTCTATAATAGAAATTACAATACATTTCCACCGTTCGTCAAATGGGGTGGATGAAACAGATTTTCAACATGCAAAAACTCTACATTTTCACGTTTTGAGAATCATTTCTTAACCCAATTGCTCAGGATATTAAAAGACGCATCTGTCAATAGTAGGCTCATTACTGACCAAATGAAACTAACGATCATAATGTAAATTATATACAGCCCAGAAAGGCAATTTGTATTCTCATATTCCGTCAACAAAATGACTAAACACAGGCAATGCTAACTTAGCATGGAAGTTAAGAACTTAGTTCACGTCATAAACTGAAATTAGGTTTCCTGGAATAGTAAGATTAGTTTTTCGGAATTTCAACAAGAATTTATAGCGCGTTCATACATCTTATGAAGGAATATATACTTTGATTCTCAATCTGAGTCTTGAACTTTGTACTCATCAGTATTGGCATTGACAATCGACGTACCATGTCACAGAGAAGGTTCCGAGGTTGGTGAATTACACAGGTCTCACATTTCTCGAGGTTTCAACGATATTTGGATACGAAGTGTCGTAAATCATTTAGAAAATAATTGTTAATGAGATGTTTATAGTTGCGCGTCTAAAGAGCGAGAAATGTACTTCTCTTTGTCTTTTAAGGTGCAGACGAATCTTGTGTTGCCTAGTCCCTAAGAACCCTCAACGCCATCTTCATTTAGTACACATGATTTGGCACATAGCGTAGATAACGTAGTACAAGAGTAGATGGCATCATCAGAACCTAATTCTTATCAAACGAAATAGTATAAACGTGGTATAGGGTGGTAACAACAAATGCAAACAATTCTTACAAAACTACCACACGAAAGTATGCATTTCTGTTGCAATATATTGTGAACATTTTGAAATATAGTGACACATGTTAGAAGATTGCCTTGGGTTCTGCATTGAACAACATAGACACCTCTCCACTATTATCTGTGCACACTCTATTAGCTCTACTTCCTTACCATGGGCATAATTTTTCCTCTTTACTTCATTGTTACATGCAGTTGTGTGTTTTCAAACATAATGCAAGACATAGTACATACGGGGAAAAAAACTGACCCAAATTGATAGGAGGCAGGACATGTTCAGGGACAGGTGGTTTCAATCCACAAGATGTAACACGTATAGTTTTTTCTTCTATTAAAATGTTTAGAACGAACCCAAAAACTGAATAGAAATATCAATATTGGCTGGTCTTCACAATTTGATCAATATGTATTGTTTTACCTTCAGAATTTTAGTGGTTTAACAAAACAGTGTTTAGAGAAGTTTCTTGGAATATCTTAGACAGATCTGCAAAAAAGATCAGTTTACCACCAAAATGCCAAGACGCGCCAATTGAAACCTCATTTGTAGAGTGGTCGAGCAAATTGATCTAAGTACCGAAAACAAGAACCGTGGGAAACAGGGAAAAAATGACTGAAATTAAAAGACGGTAAAAACAAAGGTAGACGCCTTTTGTAGCAGATTGTAACTAAATGGAAAGGTTTTTGAGTTTCAGAGCCAATAGCACTACATTGGCCTTGGCAATTACATAACTTTGGAGATGAGAAAAAGGAAATCTGAGCTTTTGGCTCTTCGATCAATTTGCTCGACCACTCTACATTTGTCTCAACTTATGGGCCAGAAGTGGTCGAATAGTGCATGACGGACGGACGCAGGTTACTAGATAACGATATTATAATTAAAATATTGTATTATAAAAATTTATTATATTACGTAGGTAACATAACCTTACGGCTGTCGGTCTGTCGAGTAATCTTAAAATTCTTCTCAATCGGTAAATTGAAGAAAGCTTTTATTTCGTTTTCAAGTACATGATTCCAACATCAACCATTGCACAAAATTTTATAGGAAACAGGAGAACTGAATAACATGAATAGGGAAGAACTACTAAGATAGATATTACTCGTATTTTATAAATTAGTAACGCATTTCCACGTTCCTTCAATATTTCGGTGTTATTCTTTGAACAATCTATCTTTGCAATGCAGAAGCTTTTTAATAAGCAATAATTTATGCCAGAAATTCATTTTTAAGGCTGAATGACACTAGGAATTACTCCAAGAATTACATGAGTTACATATATTTTTTATGTCATTGTTATTCTACAAAATAAAATTAATAATTGTGGGTCACTGTTACTCAAATAAATTGTTGTATTACTATGTATTACATAACAAAAGCAAGACAAATTTTCCCACAGTAAGGAAGTTTATCTCCTAGTGTCTTTTATTTTTCAAATGTAATATCAACATTATTTCACTGAATTTATTCTGAATTTTTGTATTTCCATTTCAGCAATTCTTTCTGTTTACTCATGTTTGGTTACATACATTTCTTTCAAGTTATCTTTCTTAGAAAGAAATCGTCACAGATATTAATTGCCACACGTATACTACATAGACTCTAATTGCATTGCTATTGTATGCTAATGAAATGTTAATTTAATGTCAAGAATGTGATAAAGCTTGTGATGTCAGTTGAATCCTGTTGTTGTCGTCGTTGTTTGCTGTTTATGTATATCCGTGTACAACTTGCTTTTGCTTGATGTGGTCTTCTTATCTAGATTTATTAATGACACAAAGCCAATACATTTTTTATTCAATGAATTGTTGAATATGAAGTTAAGTTATCGGATCCAACCGAGGAATTGTCCTCCTTTTTTCTTTTCAGGACATTGACTGGAACAGATCCAGGATCATCCAGATTTTGCGATGTTACGCGAAAAGGCAAGGAAACACCGAGGATGACCTAATAATATTGCTTCCACTTTTATTTTAGCAAAGAAACTCTTCTAGTTCTTCATCAAGGAACTCTAGTGACGCTAATTAGAATGTTTTCCTTTCGAGAGCCTAAATAATCGACTCCCCCACCCAACCTCCCAGTACCTCCACTCGTTGGGGAACCCCTTCAGCACTGGCGTAACTACCGCCGGTCCAGCAGGCGCAAGTGCCTGGGGCCCCCAGAGACAAGGGGCTCCCATAAGCAATTTTTCTTGGTCTCATTGAACACTCTTAAAAGGCAACTTCTGATAGCGATTTATTTCCATGAATCGACTAATTTAAAATTTGAATTACGTATGTTATTACATGAAGATGTTTTCCAAACTTGTAATTTAATACCCGGGGTCCAAATTATTTATTGCTTCATTTAAAATTTTTGGGGAGCCTTATTCTGAGTTTTATTATTCGTGATTTGAAACAAAACAAAATTCTGCAGGGCTTTATTCTGAATTTTCTGATTGATTATGATTAATAAACTTCCTTTCAATTACTTTTCAGCTTTTCAACTCAGTGTTTTTTTAGTTGGACGAATTTTTTGAGAGGGCCCCAAATTTAGTTTTTGAACCGCCGGCCCGAAAGGGCTAGTTACGCCTCTGCTCTTCAGTCAAGACAAACTCTGAGACTCCTACTAGTCTCTTGATACGCGACGTAGCCTGAACCGTGTAAGTGAAGGTGTGAATAACTAGAGAGGCCGCAAAAATGAAGTAAGAAACATCATTCGCAGTCCGGCACTGTTTGTTAGAATACTGATGCGGCTCTCGCCAAGTATGGATCAGAGAAACTGTCAAAAACTACCGATACGAAAAGCCGGTCGCAAGAATTATCCTCAATGAAGCGGCTGAATCCGACCTAGCTAGTATGTAGTGTTGAAAATCCGCTGCCGGTCGAACACGAACCCTAGGACTTCCCGGTCAACGATGCTCTAGAGGCAACGTTCTGCAACTGAGCTATTGCAGCCGGTGAGAAGCTGGTGGAAAGCGCGAAACATCACTGTGGTATCTCGTCTTGGAAGTCTGGTCTGTAACGTGTGACCGAGGGGGGGGGGGGGGCAAGTGACCGCAATTGGTTTTTAGCCTCGACGGGTCAGGAAGTTTCCTTGCTGCGTCATAAGTATTCCTTCGCTTTCTGATTGTTACGAAATTAAAATAGCACTTGCTACGAGTGTATGAACTCGTAAAGGAATGAACAATTGAGTAATGTAATGCGTTGCTTTGGAGGCAACATTGTTTGGAGAGACGCTGGCGAGAGTTCGAGAGAGATGGCGGTATGACTATTATTTCGTGATATTTAAAGTAAAACTCTTGTTCATTTACCCAATTAGTAGCGTCTTCAAGTGATTAGATCGGTAGTTCAAGAATACAGAACAAAATATTTACAAAAGCGGAACCGCGAACACTTTTCCGATTACCCATCCAGAACTGCCGAATAATACATGTTATTTTTGTTGAAATATTTAAGTTTTTATTTGACGTCTTAATAATGAGGTGAAGAGACAGCAACGTAGGCAAAGTGGCTACAAAATGTATTTATTGAGATATTTTGTGGGATTTAAGAAATATTTTATTTGCTTTCATGAACTCGCATTCATTTTTTAGATTTTGTGAAAAACTGAAAGATGGAAATTTAAATTTACTTCTATAGGGTACGAAAGATAGAAGGGTAGTTGTACAAAGAGAGTAAGTTTTCCCATATTTTGAAAATCACTTTAAAAAATTTACTTAAGTTCGAATAAAAGTGTAAATTTTTGCAAACAAATAAAGATTCTTCTTTATATAAAAGAAAATAATTATCTGAAAAAATTAGCCCAAATTATAGCCGATGCCATCAGAATAGATTTAGTCGTTTCCGAGATTAACTAGGACAAACAGACTGTCCGAAACAAAGAATACAAATTCTTAAATGGATTTTATAACATGTAAATAATCAATTTAACACTTATTTTAAAATTACAAATAGGCACTCCAATTTCATTTATATAAATTACTTTATTATTAATATATGAAGGTATTGTAGCGTTTTCAATTGCATCAACATTATTAGTCAAACAAATGTCCTTCTTAGGAGGCAACGGAAATAAAGTACTAGTCTTTTCTCTCGTTATATTTTGCTTAAGTCGTAATATGAAAAAAACGTACATTAATACCTTTAAAAAATCAAATTCAGAAAGCATGAAATTACGCTTGGAAAGAAAACGGAAAATAAACATTTTTGAAATAAAGTTTGTGATAGATTTTTGTATTCCTGGAATTCGTGCTTCTCTACACCCTCTGTGCTAAAATATTTGGGACTTTCTTTAGTTATGTAACGAATAAACGAAATCTGCATACCATCCATTCTTTAATTAAGCAGAATTCTTCAGTGTGTTTCTTATCTTATTCCTCTAATTATCAAATTTGAAGACCAGTCATTAGTTGACCCCTGGAATCATCACCATCATCAACTCCTTTTCACATTCACTCTTCATGTTAAATTTGATTTGCTTAATTTAAAACTTCAAAAATTATTTAAATTAATTCTACAATATCTGTATTTTTTAAAAGTAATTTTTAGTCTCTCAAAAGTTAAAACATCCGCGAAATTCTGATATGAACAAATCTCTACGAAGCTGCACGAATGTCCACTCCTCCAATCCTCTCTGTTTGTAAACAAAATATCGGGTTCTTTTTGATCATCATTGCCAATGTCTCATTCGTGGAATAAGCCTGGGGAGTTTTGCTTCATCAATTTGTTGGTGGATAGTCATGACCAAACCGTAATCATGACTTCTGATCATTGTTACAAGTATTATTACAGCATGGCACTTGTGTTCTGCTTTGCATTCATATTTTTCTATTTAACATACGGTGCCACTCAATTTACTTTCTCGTGGTTTCTCTATACTTACGTAGTATAGAGAGAGTGTGGTAATGCTGCAGCCAAAAATTACGATTTTTTTATTTTTTTATTGTGTTCTCCTTTGGCTAGTGTTTGGAAGCATGGATGCATGGAAGCATTGGAAACATGGATGCATGGAGGCATTTGAAGTTGGTGCGCGCGCAGCTGAGCAGCGCACGGTGTTAGGGCTCACCAGAGGGTGAAGCAGCCCGAGGCGAGTCTCTGCTAGTCGCCTATATATAAGGAGCCACGGGCGCCCAATACAAGGAGAGAGACTGGTGTTGTGGATGCATGGAAGCCTTTAAGTTGGTGCTCGGGCAGCTGAGACCCGCGTGGTGTTAGGGCTCGCCCGGGCGGGTGAAGCAGCCGGGACGAGAGCCCGATGCGATGCGAGTCTCTACTTGTCGTCCATGTATAAGGAACCTTGGGCGCCAAAGTAGAGAGACTGGTTTTGGGATTGTGCTCCGGAGTGTTTATTGTTGTGTATAGTAATTCTGACTACGAAGTTATTGGATATTCTACTTGGATTTTGATGACTTCGGCTAAAAACTGGTAAAACTTCTGGCGACGACGACAGTACTTTGACTATTGGTATATATCTTGGTTATATTCAATGAGGCATTTACATCAGTACGATTTGGAAATATGGAACTGTATAATGTGCAGGATAAACAATCTTTCACTGTTTATTCCTTGTATATTTTTAACATAACGGACAGTACATTTAAATATTCATTATTCAAAGATTTACAGTGTTAGTCAATCATCATGTAATTTTAAAAATAGATATTTTGAATGTTTTCATTATGTATGCTGTATTCTATTAATTCAAGAGAGAATTCTCTTTTTCAGTTGACTGTAAAAAAGGTGCTTCTACATTCTGACACTGCTAAAGTGACCTGTTTCTGTTATCCATTCCCCATAAAATTGTAAACCTGATTTTTTTTAAACAAAATAAAAAGTAAAAAATCAGCCTTTGACACGTTCATTGTAACAATGTTTGAACAACCAGCACTACATGCACTTAAATACTTTTAAAAAAAATTCTCCATGTATGAATCCCCATGTGGTCTACAACACTACATTGTCTTTGCTTCATCAGGGGAACAAGTCCCCGGGGTGGGCACCTATGCCTTTTCTGCTTCTATCTTCATCCCCCACCGACACGCAAAACGCCGCGGGCTGATGTCCGGATCCAGCCAGATCCCAGTTTGCCCTCACGGCAATCTCCCCATACAATGCCTAAGTAGGGGCCGTCCCGCTAGCTCAGAGCTCCTAGCTTTCCAGGCTAGTACCGGAATCAAAGCAATGTACCACTCACATGCGCCGGAAACAAGGTCCCTTCTCTTTGTCCAGAGTATCGGGCCACTGCCACGACGAATCCCAGAGCCCAACTGGGGGCCACCTGAACTAAGGTCGAAGCGGCTCGGAGTCCCCATCCCGTCTCCCCATTGCTTACCGCCAGCTGTCGACGTGGGTAACGCCGG
This sequence comes from Teleogryllus occipitalis, assembly GCA_011170035.1. Lineage (NCBI taxonomy): Eukaryota > Metazoa > Arthropoda > Insecta > Orthoptera > Gryllidae > Teleogryllus > Teleogryllus occipitalis. The sequence continues at coordinate 20,448 of BLKR01005855.1, forward strand.
GACCTGGGCAACCTGACGGGTGGTGTCTAATTTCCCGCCGGACTTAAAAGTAGGATCCGGAGTACTCCGATAAGCATCCTTCACCCAATCCTGCTCCAAGGTCGACGCGCCATAGGCCCGACTGGTGGGTAGCCGGACGAACCCGAGTACCAGGAGCTTAGCATCCCCTTCTCACTGCCTGCGCCTTCAAGCTAACGACGTGAGCAGGACCGCGAGACTCAGGGTCAGGATAGTAGTCTACGTCACTCTACGAGAGACCACGACAACCTAAATATTTTGATATATCAAAACAACGTTCACTAACAAAATTTGCAATCCCTTAAAAACTAACTAGTTTTTTCTTACAATTATTTTGTGGCGTATTAATTGCAGAGTTACTCCAGTAAATATATCTTCAGATCCATTTTGTTTATTTCACTGCTCACTAAAATTCAAAATCTTCAAATGAATCTTGATTGAATCGAAGTGGAATCATCACGTGTTTGCGTGTGTTCATGGGCATCTGTTGTGGTAAAACGCAGTAATTATTTTTGCTGACCTGCAGTACTGGCGCACTGAAAATGCACATCATGACCTTGTACCTTTCTCCTACTGCTCTCATTTTTTCCTTATTGTAAATTACTGCGCAGAATGCAAATGGTGCTCTGCAAGTTTTTTTCGGATACAGACAAATGCTGCGTTTTTATTCAAGTATTATATTCGTAAATAAATTGAGGGAAGATTGCATCACTGTTTTTAATAACATTGTTTGTCTTGATCGTAAAGATATTCATGATAGCACAAACGCTCGCCTAATTTCGTGTTTAGACACATAAGATATTAGCTCTCCTGTAAGTAGTAATATAATGCAGATGGTATCCCATTCAAGTATATCTCGATCATTCAATCAGGAAATTACAAGATCAGAATGGCGATTTACAAGTGCACATTTCTGTAACCTCAATTCATAATGAAAGAGTGCGACAGCCACGAGTATAAATCGAAAGAAAACTATTGGTGCTAAAGAGCACATACTTTCTCGCCGGACTCAGGATGCGAGACTCAGGGTCATTGATTGAATAGGATTGCAAGAACCTTCAACAAGTAATCGTTACGTAATACTATTTATACCGCAATTTCTATCCGAATTAACACATCTCAGTCATCATTTTTTGAAAAACTCATTACAAATCCTAGAACATTAAGTGCGAAAATTAAATATTTTCCAACAAATATCAACACAAATTCGACAATTATAACTGCGTTCCATACTGCTAAATCATGTCAGAACAATGAGACGGAATTTAAAAACTACAACTGCCAACCTTGTCACAAACACCCTTGAAAGGTAGAAATGCCGAGCAAGAAGAAATAAAATTGAAAACAACGGGGAGCGGGGAGAAATGCCATTGTCGCATTCCAATCTGATATTTCCTGAAGGCTAGAATTTTTCTTTGATATTTCATTTAAATCGTATTTGTAAGAGAGGAAACTTAAATGGTTTAATTTTAATTCAGATTTGCGGATTGAATGACGTCATGATGACATACATCAATACATGAGAATGCAAATACATTCCTAGTAACACGAACAAAACATTTTTATTATCAAATAGGATTTAAATCATTTCTAAAAGATTAATTTGTAAACGTATAACAAATTTCTCGAATGTAAGAAACTAAGAAAAATATGAAAAATATACAAATACAATCTAACGTAGAATTCCAATGTCTCCAAGCACTTCTCAAATTACGAACGTGAAAACACGAAGGAAATTACGTTCACGAAGCGCGGAATGTTCGAACCGGGTGACTATGATTCACACCAAATCACACAAAAAATACTTATAGTATCGAAAAATTGATCATGTCCTTAGAAGAAAATGTTTCTATGTACACATTTCATAAATAAAAAATGTGATCTTGACAGTTGTAGTTGTAGGAAGACGCCAAACTTTTATTTTTTGCAATTTTCAAAAAATTAAAATTTTCAATCAACATGAGACTTGCACCATTCTCTAAATCTTCCTATACGCTATTTGAAGTCAACATCTAATGAAAAAATTAGACGCTGTTCTTGAGAAAAATTGTTTAAACAAAATTAAAAATTGCCGAGGTTTCACGACAAATTACGCAAAAACTACTCAAATTTTCGAAAAATTCAATATGACCTTATTTTAAAATTTATCTTTTAGGAACATATTTCATAAAGGGAGTGAGAAGACTCCCCAAAAATTTTCAACTTTTGCAATTTTCGAAAAATTGCCAAGGGTTTTGCCGCACATTTCTGTTCAGCCTCTATTACGTTGTCTGACAACAACATCTAATAGAGCTAGTTTTTTGAAACTTTTGATAATGTTCCAGGGGATTCGTGTAAAGTAGTTGCTAAACATTAAAATATCGATTTCAAATTCAAGGGGCCGGACATCAATAAAATAGATTGGAGTATATCAATATTGGAGAAAATCGCCTAAAAGGTTTAGCCGCTAGCGTTGGACAGACGGACAGATGTTTTGCCGTCAATGGACTTTTCGGTATTAAGGTCCCACAAATCGTGCGCTACCACGTGTTAGAGGATTCTTTTGTCAAAATGTAGCCACTGGATTTATCCACTATTCCGTTACCAAGGTCTGGCAATACGAGTTCTTTTTGCCGAAAATTAGCCTTTTCCCCCGCAGCAATAGATAATTTTCTGTCTTCCATGTAAGCGATAGCGAGAAAGTAAAAGGAGGCTCATATTAAAGTTTTCTTAGAAGAATAACGAATAATTAAGCTCAATAAGATAAATGGGAAAATTCTTGGGTCGGATGTCTTCAGGCTAAAATTTGAATAAAGAAGGAGTCCATGAAGCTTCTCTTTAATTTTTAATGTAAATACAACAAAGTAAATATATGACTGTTTCAAACTATTTCTACAAAACGATTGAGTTATTAAAAACGTGAGAGCAAGTGCAATTAGAAGTGCTACAGAATAGCACAGACTTTCTCGTGCTAGTTAATTTCATTATATTTTTACTCTCGGTTACCTTTTCGTTTTTGTCCCAATCTCTTCTTAGCCGTCATCTATTGGCACCTAAAAGACATTTATTCACTTTTTTCCCAATTTTTCAGCGCCTTAATGCTATAATTGAGTTTTGATTTTAAGAATATTATAGGAAAGTAACATTTTTTGTTCAATTATTTGCAGTAGTTTTCGAGAAAATGGGTTTTGGGCACTTCTGAAAATGCACAAATAGCTTAATTTATAGAGAACTTTAAAATTTTACCGAAAATTATTATATCATTTAAAACTCTACTTCTCACAATTCCATTAATGTATATAAAACGCATACAATGTAAATATGAATGTCATGAGAGATATATATAAAACTAGTGGTGCTACGGAATGGCACAGACGTTCTCGTACTAGTTAGTTTCCTAATTTGTTTTTCCGGGTTTAGCTTTTCGGCCTTGCGCCATACTCTTGGCAGAAGTCATCTGTCACTGCCCAAACATTCTTTCATATTTGCTCAATATTTCGGTTTCCTAAAAGTAGAACCAAAATATTACTGTACAATATTAAAGAAGAGTAAAACCTCATTATAAATGGTAATTTTAGCTGAAAAATTTAGATCCGTTTTTAAGAAAATAGCGTTTAAGCGTTTCTAAAACGCGAAATATGAAGTTTTTTTCAGAGAAAATTTTTGAGGTTTCGAAAAACTTCATTAGAAGCCATTACAAGCACTTTCACACACAAATACAATAGTGTTTACAAATCGCTGAAAATGTTCATATTGATTGCGTGAGATATATTTAAAAAAATTACATTTCTGTAATTTTTGAAAAAAGAAAAGTATAATTCAAAATGAACTTTACATCATATTAAACAATGCAAATGGCACTATTCGTTGAAAAAGTTTGAAGAAAAGTTTGGAAAGATTTTTCAGAAAACTGCAATTCATTTTTTCTGAAAATGCGGAATTTAGGGTTGATTTTCACAGAAAACTGTTGAGTTTTCAAGAAACATTATCTGATATTATTTAAAGCACATGTACTTATAAATACAATATTGTTAACAAATTTCCACTAATGCAAATATTAACTAGAGGAGCTACAGAATGGCACAGACTTTCTCGTTGTAAAGTTTTCTAATTACTTTGGTGTGGACTGGTACTGTGCAGTCTTGCCCCCTCCTTCTTACCTACTGCCATCTATCGCCACCCAGAGTACTTTTCTTTGAAATTTTCTCAACTTTTCAGTTTCCTAATAGTAGAACCGAAATATTATTTTAACAATATTAAAGAAGGATAAAACGTTGTTCAAAATAGCAATTTTCATTGAAAAATTTGGAGCTGTTTTTAAGAAAATGGCGTTAATGACTTCTATGGCGTTTATGACATCTGATTGTGCACATTTAGAACTATTCTTACCAGAAGATTTTAGAATAATTTTGGAGCCGTTTGTGGGAAAATTTTGGTTTTGTTATTTTTAATATTGCACATATTGCACCCTATATTCCTCGAAAATACTAAAATTTGCAAAAAATGTCCATAACCTTAATGAAAAAACTAAATATATGAAACAAATTTGACTTGAAAGAAACATATGTATATTCAATTTTGAAGTTGCAGCAAACCGCCGGAAAAAATTGAAACTTTTAAAGTTTTCAAAAATTATGAGTTAACGGTGAAAATCGGACTTGTGCCACCTTTGTAAGTGTATTTTACTCCATTCTTACAAAACAAAGTAAAAATTTGGAGTTTTTTGAGAAATTTTCTCAACTTTTCAGTTTCCAAATACTAGAACCAAAATGTTATCTTATATTTTGTGTATATCTTATATATATTTCGAAGAAGACTAATACCTGGTTCTAAATATCAACTTTCATTGAAAAATCTGGAGCCGTCTTTAAGAAAACGGCGAGAAGATTTGCTGCAAATGTGAACTCACAGGAATCTGTTGAGTTTTCGAAAAACTTCAATTGAAATAATTTGAAGCACTTCCACTCACAAATTTAATAATGTATACAAATCGATGGAAATGTGCATATTAACAGTGTGAGAAATATTTAAAAAAATACATTTGTGTAATTTTTGAAAAACAAAGAATTTGTTCGTTTGGCACAAACAAAACGGTTTGTTTGACGCTAACCTGACGTTTCCCTAACCGGTTTGGGAAAAATATTTAAAGAAAAAAAATTGGAACCGTTTTTGACAAAATATTGTTTTTGTTATTTTTTAAAATTGCAAATATTGCATGCACTCTTGCACGAAAACTACTAAAATTTCCAAAAATCTACATGACCTAACTGAAAGAACTATTTAGGCACAACAACTTTCATTGAAAGGAAAAATCCTTGTCCTCAATTTTGTAGTTGTAGGAAATCCAGAGTTAACTGTGAATTCTGATCTATGCCTCCTCGATAAGTGCATTTGGCTCTTATGTTACAATAAATTTTTTAAAAAATTGGTGCCGTTTCTGAGAAAATTTGAAAATGTCCGGGGGACGTCATGTAAAGTACCCCCAAATTTTAAAGAATGGTTTTCAAAATTTCAAAGCTTGAACTAGAGGCAGATCGACTTAGGATTCTTCATTTTGGAAAATATCGTGCGTGTGGTTTATGCGCTATAATGTTCACAGACGGACGGACAGACGGACGTTTTGCTTCCAATTGGTTTTTCGGCATCAATGACCCACAAAACAAGAATTCTGGCTACACCACTTGTTAGAGGATTTTCTCTTTTAATTTAGCAACTGGTTTTATGTACTTGTATTTTTTCCGCCGAAAATCCGCCGTTTTTTCGCGCAGCATTACATCACTTTCTCTATGGAACGTATATTAGTCCGTATATACGTACGTATACGAGAAAGTAAAATTCCTCTTACACAACCTCTAATTCTCTAACAAAACGTCCGTCCGACTATCCGTCTGTCTGTGAACACTACTAGGGCCTAAACCACACATACGATCTTTTCTAAATTGAAGAAACCCCTGTCCATCTAGCTCTAGTTTAAGTTTTAAAATTTTGAAAAACTTTCTCTAAAATTTGGGCGTCCTTTACATGAATTCCCCCCGGACATTTTCAAAATTTCCTCAAAAACGGTCCCAATTTTTTCCAACGAACCCTATACGATGACAGAAACGCTATATTGCTCTTTTCTTTAGTTTTTTCAAAAATTACATTTTTTTACTTGCCCCTCACGTCGGCAATATTTACATTAAGGTGATTTCTTCAGATTATTGTATTTATAAGTAAATATGCTTTAAATTTTGTCACATAATGTTTCTCGACTGCTCAACAGCTTTTTGTTAAAATGAGCTCATAATTTTGCATTTTCACGAACGCTCAAATTTTTCCAATATATTGTGATAATTGCACTGTTTAATATGAAGTAAAGTTGATTTTGGTGTATTATTTTGCTTCTTTAAAAAATACATTTGTGTAATTTCTGAAAGATATATGCATAAAAAATTGCATACAGATATATTGCATTGTTAACATGCACATTTCCATCGATTTGAATACATTATTGCATCTGTGAGTGGAAGTGCTTCAAATGACTTCCAATAAAGGTTTTCGAAAACTCAATTGATTTCTGTGAAAAAGAACTTCAAATTTTAAAGTAATGCTTAATCCCCATTTTCTTAACATCGGCTTAAATTTTTTTTCAATGAAAATTTCCATTTAGAAAGAGGTTTTACTCTTCTTTAATATTTTTAAAGTAATATTTCGGTTCCACTATTAGGACACCGAAAATTTATGAAAATGCCAAAAAGTGTACTTTGGGTGACGATAGATGACAGCTAGCAAGAGAATGGGGCAAGACCTTGAAGCCAGGCCACGCCAAGGAAATTAGGAATCTTTATCCATGAAAAAGTCTGTGCCATTTGTTGCACCAGTAGTTTTTTGTCGAAAATTCTCCGTTTTTCGCTCAGCATTACATATCTTTCTCTATTCTAAGTATATCACTTCGTATATACGTACGTATACGATAAAGTAAAATGAAACATTTGTATTTTTTGAAAAAAAACAAAAAAATATAATGGAATTGTGTTTGTGTCATCTGTTACAATGTATTTAGTACTATCCATAGAAAAAAAACTCAAAGAAAAAATCGGTATGGTTTGAAAAAAAATTGTTAAATATTTTTTATTATTTTCCAATTTCACTCACAATTGCTTGGAAACTACTAAAATTTTAAAAAAATGTAAATGACCTTAATGAAAGAACCAATTTTGAAGTATAAATCTTATTTCCAGATTATATTGGAAAGAAAAAAAACAATTGTGCCATTTGTGAGAAAAATTTGAATGTTTAAAAAAGAAATTTGGTTAAATTACCCCCAAAATTTAAAGAATGTTTTTCAAAATCTCAAAACGTCGAGTTGAGCCAGATCAACTGACAACATTTTGGAAAAAATCCCGTGAATAGTTTTGGCGCCAGTGATGTTCACGGACATGTACTGACGGACAGAGGGACAGGCTGATGGATGGAAGTTGTGTCGATATCGGGGGACCCCAAAACGTATATTCCCGTTAAAATCTTGAAATCGATTTTCCGAAGCATTACATACTAACTTTCCCTATATTACTTTTTTTCTTCGTATATCCGTACGTATACGAGAAATAAAAGAATCTATCTCTCGAAATTGGAAACTTTCATGGGTGTTGACGTTTCAATGATGGAGAAAATCGATTTACAAAAATCACAATGTTTTGAAAGTGAACCAAGAAAAGAAATACGAGGAAGTAAGTGACATAGAAACTCATAAATAACTTGAATGGAAGAGTGTTTTGACGTAATGAATGCGTGAAATAAATCGTTTACTTCCGTCTTAAAAATGTGGCAAACTCTTTGATAAATTTTCTAAAAAGTTGAGTTGAGTCGAAGATAATTTTATGAAACTAGTAGATGAATCTAGTCATAATAAATTATCTTCAAACAATTGTAAACCACAAACCAGGAAGTTTGTTGAAGAAGCATGGCTAACATATTGTGTTGTTCTTAGAACTTCTAATGTCATGGTCACTGTAAAGTAATGCTTGATCATGGCATTACAAGTTCTGTGTATTACTGTAACAAATGTTCCGTACATTACTGTGCAAAACGTTTTATAGCAACATACTTCAATGCAACTTATTTAAATAAAGATTTATATGACTTCATGGAATTCTTAATACTAACGGATTTACATTGTTAAAATTTTTAAAGTCAGAATTAGAAAAAAATTATTTAATAATAAAGCGAAGAAATTGATATTATTGAGCTTCCTGAAAATTTTAATAATTTCAAGATTTGTATAAATCATCAGTTCTCGTTACATATAATAAAATAAAACTAAATAAAAGCATAGTACAAAATGTCAGTTTTTAGAAGTGAAACACTGGGAAATAGATTACTGAAATACGACTACAGAAAAGCGCACATAGTAGAAAACGCGCGTGCACACACACACACACACACACACACACACACACACACACACACACGCACACACGCACACACACACACACACACACACACACACGACGAGACCTATAAATTCCAGGTATATGAAAGATGATGGAAATACACCGAAAGCATGTATCACAAACAAAAATCAGAAATTCCTATTAAAACTTTTTGTTTTCTTAAACAATCTGTAATAATAGAACACAACAAATTTCTTAAAAGGGAATAGAGACAATGAAGAACTAAAATGAAATTATAATTATCCAATCAAGGTAGCAGCGTGATTTATTGAATATCCTGCTCTCTATGCAGTTGATTGGCGTCCATTGCGAGACTGTTAGCGGAAGACATTAAGTCCTACCCCTTCGCCCGCCACTCTTTTCTGAAGAAAATCTCCCTAATATGAAAGACCAACCAGACACTACAATACCGGCAGCGTACAAGCGTCTCTGACTGTTTAATGCACTGTTGCCAACCCACTACTACGCACGTGGCACCACCTACATCAGATAATTGAAATCGCAAAACATTAACACTTACTGACGGAATGACACGTCTTGATATCTTGCTCATAACTTTTGCCACAGCCGAACCTTATCGCCTCCGTGTCTTCGCGTGAGTCAGATGAGCGACAACGCTGAACCCTGGCTGTAAAAAAGTAAACAAATCCTCGCTAGGTGATTGCTTCAGAGCAGGTCTCATGACGTACCACAGCACGTGGTGAGAGAACTGTCAGAGTAGCTTATAGGCTGCCGGTATTGTGTATCCTAATACAAAAGCTGCCACAATAGCTTAGCTACGATATTTCCGTTTCGACTGTTGCAAATGCCCAACACGGAAAAGAGTGTTCGTTTCCGAGGCCATTCAGTAACTGCTTGGCTGTCCGAGTGACGTCGCGTCCTAGGCACAGATGCCAACGTTTCTGCCGCCATGCTGCAGAGATCCAAGTAGTTACTGCGTATTACCTGTCTATTATCAGCCTGTACTTCTTGCTTGGATCCCCGTGTGCACCTACGCAGTAGTACAGGTTTACTACTACCACTGCGTCATGAGTAGAGATGGAAGTATTGAGCCTTGAAATAAGTATGCAAATATGCCACAAAATGTTGAAACATGCACAGAAATAGTAAATATATTCAAGGTTTGGTCACATAAACGTATTTTAAAATGACACTGCATCATTTTGCCAGCTAGAAAAAAACGAAGAATGTGCAAATTAAAAACAGATTAGTATCGATTTCTGCGCATTTCATGTTGCATTAAGAGTCACAAGTTTTATTCAAGTTATATGTTATTAGGGAGTATCTCCTATCAAACAATATAATTTTGTACGTAGAAAATGGTCTTTCCACATTACATGATGTTATGGTTGCGAACTTACAATTTGACACATTTGTGCTCATTACATTATCTGGAAGAGGAAATTCCTTCTTTCCAAGAGTTTACCAACTGTAACGTATGAAGTTCTAGATTGCTTCCCCCATGTGCATGCGTGTCCACAGCATGTCACATGTACCATATTAGGAAACAGCGTTTTTAATGTGAAACCTTTAAGCATGTATAGAGCAGCATCAGTTACCATGAGGAGCACCCTCTAATCACCCAATCTCCTCACCATTTGGCCATTAAATTTAAAGACGCGACTCGCTTTCTGGGGGTGAAGGGTTGGGAAAGAGGATATCTTGCCACGCAAGGTCAATCTGAGGATGTCGAAAGAATGCAAGGTGTCAAATCTTTGTGATAAACCGATGACAACAGATATTACTTCGACGGCGTTCACCATCAGTAGTCTGAAAGCCGTTGTACTAACGATTTTGCAGCAACAAAAAAAGTTCATGGGTTGCATTAATACAATTTGTACGACTAAATTAATATGTTTGCATTTTTCTGGGCAAAATGTCGAAAATATGCAAAAACATTCGTATATATGCCAAAAAGCTCTAAATATGCAAAATATGCATTATATTCAAAACGTTTCTTAATATTTTGCCAAGGAATATACATATTTTAAGTTTCAGAAGGATAAGACCATTAACAAAAGACTTGCAGGACTTTCCCAGCAGTAGTAATGAGATATTCCATATGTCTCACGAACATTTTAAACTCTGAACAATACCCCTACAACTATATGTAAAAAGATAATATGGTGGACATTTTTCCATGTTCAAACGAGGACGCTGTTGTTGATATTGAAATTTTTAATCTTGAATAAGATCGAGGTGCTAAGAAACATCAAATTTCTGATATTCAACAATATTTAAGTAAATTCATGCATGAATAAACAAATACAAATTATGAGAAAAAGACCTATTAAAGTTGAAATCAAACTGTTTTAAAATTGTCATAAAAATAACAAAATTTGTCAGAGTTATCAATGCCGGGTTTAAATTACCAAAATTAAGAGAAAACATTTGAGAAACATCTGTATTTTAAAAGGTGACGAATGACGGATGTAAAATATCACATTAATTTTCATTTTACGATAAACATTATTAATATTGTTATTAATTTGCTGAGTTTTTCAATGAATCCAATCCCTCAATCCATCGCGGAAATAAACTTCCACAACAAATTAGATTCGCATGAACCATATGCCAATCCATGCAGTAAATGTAACTATCAGAATCAGTCAAGCAAAACATTCATTGAAGATTCTTGCAAATATTAATATAATATTATAATAATAAAATAAATATTATATATTATAATAAACAAAAAGCTGTAACTGGGATGAAGTTGTATTACCGCTCATCCCTGAACGTAAATAGAGTCGGTAGAAACATAACTTAACAAACATAATAGCGAAAGGTTAATATCGTGCCGTAAACATAAGCACGAATACTAAATGTATTTGTGAAATTAAATAATATGAAACGCTTCAATGGAAGTCGATTGTAAATAAATATTATAAACGTTTAAACTGTATTAGAAATCTAGGGAATACGTTTCAGTAAATCATAACATAAACAGGTTATTCAATGTGAATGGATTATATAATTGTGTTCAATATTTTGTATATAATTACCTATTTTGTTTATTATTATTATTATTATTATTATTATTATTTTAACTATAAAAAGGCGTTTTAATTTGAAAATGTATCCACTTTCGGGAAGAGAAGTTCCCTCTCTCCTCCAAGGCTCTGTGTATGAAGCTCGTCCTATTCGGCGATCTTGATAGTGGTGTCGAAATTCGATAGTGTCCCTTTGGGAGCAATTGGAGGAATCCTTATCTAGAGCGGGTAGGAAGCGGAAGCGGGCGTCGGCGGAAGGGGCAGCGCGCTCGTCAGCTGTCGCCCGAGTCGAGTCGCGTCGAGTGGCAGGCGCCGGGCAGAGCCGTTGTTGCCTCAGGGGCAGGACGTCGCACCGCACGTGCGGCGAGGCGCAATCCACACCCACAAACCATGCGGCCGCGTTCCTCGCAGCGCGTTCCGCAATGTTTGCGGTCACTCGTTCGGCGTAGCTCTACACGACGCTTTCGGTCTCAGATCCGGGTTAGCTCGATCTGCCTTTATGCTAATGGGGAGCTTAGTGCTTGTCCCGGGTTGGGCGGTCCCCCGCTGGTGGAAGATACCTGAATAAGGAAAATCCCGCAAGCCGACGGGCAGGTCGGTGCCGGATGTCGCTTCCCAGTGGGGGAAGTCACCGCCACATCCCGTGAAAAAAACATGCTCTACATTTACAGAACTAATGATCATAACAGTAGAAATACGATTTAACCAATCAAATTCATCAATCAATCACCCTACCCTCATGTGTTGTTTGACTGAGGGGTATTTCTCATAAAAAATAATACATTAACTAACCACTCGGGCTTAGGTGGTCTAATCATATCCAGATGCACTACATTTAATGAAAAATAACTGTATTATTTTAGGGTTATTCAACTTAGTTGTCTTTTCAATTCATACCAATCGATACTATAACTCACAGGTAAAAAAAAAGAAATAGGTTACCTCGCTTTTGCTTGGCCCTACCATATTTGGTATGAACACGTGTGTTTTTTTATTCAACCTCATCAGTTATTTCATTAAATTATAAGCCTAAATATAGGTTTTCGAATACGATGGTACTAGGTTGTCCAAGTAAAAGTGGCTCAGATTCACGGTTAACCCTCGTTATAGAGCGAATATCTGAGGAACTGTGGGGTACGATAGAGACGCTGCAAAAGTTTAAGTCGAATCTTCAGTATTCCACAAACACGTAAACAAGATATTCTCTGAAACAGCTTAATTTGTATATTATTTTTTTATGTATAGAACGCAATGCACTAAATCTCATGCTTTGGTCAATATAAAAAAATGTTGCTTTTTTATGAAAGCAATGGCTGGCTGTTGCAAAATGCTGAACAAAAAACCACAGAAAATGGTTTTTCAAAAAGTAGTAAGTACACTTCTAAAGAACAGCCGGAATGTAGAACATTTTGAGAATAAGAGGAATAACACAATCAATTATTTAAAATTTTTCGAAAATGTCGAAATCAAAATTGTTACATTGGTTTAGTATTTTTTCCTAGTTTCTGATTATCTAACAAAATAGTAAATTAGTTTATCATAAGATTCTGAAAGCCTCATTTCATATACATTTTTAAAGGGAGCGAAAACTGAGTGAATAGATTTTTATTCTTTTTGCGGAGTGAGAATTTATATGATGTAGTACTACATTTTCAAAATATTCTAGAAAAACAGCTGCATTTTTTAAGAACGTTCGTGTTCGTGTTGTGCCAATTGAGCTGCACGGTACAAGCTCCTTTTTGTCATTAAAATAGTGGAATTTTTGAAAACTGGAAAAAATCACCTTTTTCGGAACATCTCCAATCTTCATTATTACAGGTAGAGACTTCTTTCTCAATGTAACATATTCGTCTCTAATTCTCCGAAATTGTCATAATTCATCATTTGATTTAAATGATTTCATTTGCAGTTTTGTCAAAATATTACTATTGTTGACGTAATTTTGAATGAAATTTTAAATTAAATGTGTCAATTCTCCTAAATATGTAAACATTATCGACTTCACATTTTGTTTTTAATCTTTTTGTAGAAATAATTAAAAATGAATATAATTATTTATTACAAATTTCATTATCATTAAAATCATTAAATTTTAAGTGTTAAAAGGATTGTACATGACCTATCTTCTTGGGCGTTAAGATAGATGTTGAAAGAATGAATTAAATATTTCTTCTTTTAACCGTCTCTAAAATATTAAAATTAAAATAATAGTTTCAAAAATTCAAAACCAACATCTAACTACAAAATTGCCCTGAAGTTAAATCAAATTCGAACATTCATTTGATGGTAGACAACCTCTTGTGTGAAATAATCAAATTTTTACCGGATGAAGGAAAACCACTTTTGGTGTTCATAATGTACAGTTGGATAAGGCATTCTACACTTTCTGTATAATAGAATTAAATGTTTATTTATTTATTGTAATTTTTTCTGTGTCCACCTAACAAAAACCTTCCATGTGGCTCTTACCACATACGATGTATTCTGTCATCAATAAATTGTAAAGAACACACAGGAAGTTTTTTATTTTCTATTTTAAGTCCATAATTAATAGTGTTCTTTGGAGATATAGTTATCAGACTAAAGAACAAACAAATTCTGAATCATTGATATCAAAATATGAAAATCGCCAATTTAGTCACATAGGAGCTTGTCCATCATCAACGACGAATTTAGTCTTTCGATTCGACTATTTTATTTATGAAATAATTCTCCACATCAATATATCTACTGAGTTCAACGTTCAAATGAAATATAATGTGATGTGATGTGTTGATAATGTTGCATTCTCCTATTAGTGTTGTTCCGTTGCACTGTTATGAAATGAAAGCTGGTTGCCTCACACAGCGTTTCCCAGCTAATGTTTACCACTTTCTTCCTGATTTCTGTGTGTCAATATCCTCATAGAGTTTATTCTCCTTAGAGTTTCATGTGCTGTGTGGAACAGCAAGGAGCTCCAGCATTGCTGGAAGACAGTGGCGGTTTTTCAGGGGAGGCAAGGGAGGCCAGACCTCCTCAGAAAGTTAACAACACACAAAAATATATATTTTTTTAACTTAAAAATTGTTAGAATTATGTTTGTTTGTAATTAACAAATGTTTACGACTGGCGAGTAAACATTTCAAAGAAGTCGTTTCTCTTCCTGAAAACATAGCGATATTGTTCAAGATTGAGCCAAGCAGTTCTATGCGTTACATATAGATAGCACCACCAAGTACTAGTATTGTTTGTGCCTGCAGGCGGCCCAAGCTGACGCGCGCCTCCCCTGTTGTCATGACAACGTCCCTCAACCAATAAGAAAAGAGTAGTTTCGTCTTGTCCAGCTTTGCAGTTCGTTTGGTACGGAGGCTCTCGCGCACCTGGCTTCCTCCTGTGAAGGCGTGTTGCGGTCATAGACAGTGGGTGCTCTGTGATTGCGATGGTGGTTGTGCGGCAGGCCCAGTGTTTCAGAGGACAGAATTTTTTTTTTATTAACACAATGAAAATTTACAATCTATTTCAATTCGAAATAATAAGTAAATATGATAATTCAAAATAAAATGATCAAAGAAACAATAATTTGCAGAAAAGTCCCCCATTGGTACTTTCCAGGATCAATATACAAAGACTATAACAGAAAAGAGAAAAAAAATATTAGAATAATAATAACACAAAACGGAGAATTATTTTTGTTTTGTGTGTGTCAATGTCAAATACTAAAGCGGTAAGGAAGTTGCAATAATATCTTCCTTGGAAGTGCCGTTCTCGCGGAGAAGTAATCCTACAAGAAAAACATTAAATCTAATTCTCTTATTTGGAATGTCGCCAATAACAGTTTACCAGTTAAACAAAAGTCATTTGCTCTCAACTTCACAATATGATTCCATGCTTACATTTGTGTCAACGCCTCCCCAAGTTTTAAAGCCACCGCCCGCCACTGCTGGAAGAACAGCGTTCCGCAAAAGACTTACCGGGAGGCGAGCGGCGCGGGTGTCCGTCCTCACTGGCCTTCACCCGCCTGGCCCTCGCCCGGGGCCACACCACGCCACGCCCACCTGCCTTGCACTTCGCCGCGCAGCACAGAGGCCGTGATGGATGCCTCATTAGCGCCCCCACCCACGCCTCCAGTTTCACAAAGGAAGGCGGGCGCGACAGGTGGGCACACAGCGAAAGACGCGGTCGGGCGCGTTCGCTATTGGGGGCAATTCCAGCTAACAAGCAGCCGAGCGATGCCCCCCCCCATTACGAGCATTAGGAGTAATCCGAATCATATCAATCACTCTGCTCTGTCAACCTTCTTGAAAGGTTTATTGGGAGCATTTAGAGGTTTTGATGAATTTTTCACGCCCGTTCTCTTGCTCGTTGCTGTAGAATATATTTTTCATAATTAAAAATACGCTAATGTGTTTACATCAGTTTCGTCTGTTACGTCTTTCATAAAAGAATATTTTTGTTTACAATTAACTATTTGTAGAGCAAAAATTAAGTTATTCCTTTAGCTTAATCTCTTCCATTTTATTGGAAATATTCTTTAAAAATATATTCTCCACTCTTCAGATAACATGAGATTAATTAATATATTCTGGTTTATTATAGTTTAAATAAAGTAATAATTTTCTTTAATAAAATAATTAGTTTATTCACATTCATTTGCACAAAGGTACATATACTTTTCAGTATTTATGTTTTTGTTGTGCTGTTGGAAAGAGATGCAAAGCGATGAGTGATTTTCACCATAGTTTATGCAAAATGCATAATGGAATTCTTACTATTCCACTACTACGTTCAACGGATTATCACAAAATATTAACGATTAAAGTTAAACTAGTATTTTATTTGTGTCACTTTTTTGTGCGTCAGGTCGAATTATGACCACGATGTTGAACTATCTGATCGGCTGCAACGTGATACATTCTCAAACAGAAGAGTTTAGGGAATAAGCTTCAGGAAAAAACTTTTTCAGCAGTTTTCATGCGCTAAAATGCTGATTGACAGCTATTCCTCTCCATAATTATCGGTAGCAGTTACACAGCGAGCTCTAAGTCCTCCAACATTGAACTTAATGCCACGTATTCGATTATGGTGTTATCTGATACTCTTTGAGAATGATTGCGCCACACGCGGGTTGGGACTATGGGGCAAGTACGGCAACTCAATCGTCCCAGTGTTTCGGTCAAAATTTGAAAAATAAACACACCATAAATCTATTAATTGATGTACAATTATCTTCTTCTTTTGCTCTAAAAAATAATTAGTTCCGTCTGCCAAATCTGAATTTTTTTAATATTTACGTTTGCAGGCCTACAAGTATTACACCAAAAGAAAATAGCTTGTTTTTCACCAATATCATCTTCTGCTTCTTCTTTTAGTGCCATTCACTGATAAGTGCGTAGGCTAGTCTCCAGAAGCCCCTAGCGCCTTCTTGTGGGACTTATTCTGAGCAAGTATACATAGGATAGTTTGCCATTTCTTTCGTTAGGGGCGCTTGTGCGCCAATTTTGACGTTTGAATTGAATACCAGATAGCGTTCACAAGATACACTATCCGAAATATCCATTAATTGAAATCGAAACTCAGATTGGTGCTAAATTGCTGGAGGATTTAATTTTGTCCGGATCGACCAACTGCTTTTCGTGGGATCTGTTTTCATGCCGACAAGCGTCCGCATTCACGCTGTCTATTTTTGGCACGTCAAAAATCCGCCGACAATGACCGGATTTGTACTCGCAAACTTAGGATCAGTAGCCCGGCATAACCACTATATCATCAAAGCTGGTTTTTCATCAAAATTCCAATTAAAATTTAGGTTAATCTCATTTTGAATATTATTTGGCGTATTCTTGTTAACTTAAGACTCGGTCTCTTCCGATGCAAAGCTTACTACCTATCTGACGTTTCAGTCTTGTTGTTGGAGAACCCCGCGTAAATATGCGTAACTGGCAGCTGGTGTGCAATAAGCCCTAGTGGCGTGACTTTAGCTCCCCGCAAACTCTAAAGAGCTACTCCAGA
This sequence comes from Teleogryllus occipitalis, assembly GCA_011170035.1. Taxonomy (NCBI): domain Eukaryota; kingdom Metazoa; phylum Arthropoda; class Insecta; order Orthoptera; family Gryllidae; genus Teleogryllus; species Teleogryllus occipitalis. The sequence continues at coordinate 37,858 of BLKR01005855.1, forward strand.
ACAGTTGATTGTATTTAATAGTTTGCGGGCGCGTCAACTACTGTGGTGATTAGCCCCGTAAGTGAATACAGTTTATAAAAATGATGGCGTGATGTCCGATGAAAGATGGCGTACAGTCCGTGGCCCTTTTATTAGGGTACTGCCCCAGCATTTGCCTGGTACTGATCGACGAAACCACGGAAAACTACCTGTTGGAGTAGCCGATCGCTAGAATTTTCCTCCGACAACGACTGACTTCGACTTCGCTGTCTAGCGTCGAAAATCCTGTCACCGTCGGGACTCGAATCCTAAAACCATCTGACCAAAGACTCTGCGGCGCCATCAATTTATATCCAGATCAGCCGATCCAGGAAAATTGGTAAGGAACACTTCCCCTACATTTCGATTGATAAGGCATGCCTTTAATATTGTTTACTAAGCGGCGCATCTACAATATCTCATTAGGGCTTTCAAACAGGTCAACTTGACTTCTTATATCACAATATCTCACGTCCTCTTGCAAGATGATTCTTGTATTCGGCGAATACACAACCATTGCAAAACCTATTTCAAATTAATATGTAATGGTTGATACAAGTAATCATTTCTTACGATATTTGGGATTTTTAATTTCGAAGATACGATTGGGAACTGGGAAAAATAGAAGAAAACTAGGCAGCAATAAAACTGTCCCTCCTTTATCATTGATGCACAAGAAAAGTGCTACATCTAAAAATTGTCAATTTTTTGAGAGGTTAATTGAAGAAATATTATTTGGAAAATAAAACATTTTTACTACCAAAAAATTGAAAAAGATAATTAAAAAAGCATTCCAGATATTTAAAATCCATTGTTTTGTACGCCATGTAAACGGATCCGTAAATATTAAAACCTTTTTCCTGATAAATAAGAATTTTTGAGGCGTCACTGTTCTTGCACCGACGATTTGTGTTCTACAAAATCAACATAATTAAATACAGAAACGTCCGTTTTCTCTCTCTAAGTATAAACATACTCTAGTTTTTAGCATTTCATGGAAGGTCTTCATAAAATTCAGATTCAGACACATAAAAACAGAAGAGAAAACTGGGAAAAGGTTTAGGGTCTTTCAGGTTCGTGGCTTTTATCTCGCGCCCTTGCCCGCTGCGAATGTGGAGATACGTTTACGCCTGAGTTTTAGTTCTCATTCGAGTGCAAGAGCGAGAAGCAAAAAAATCTCACAAAAAGGAGATGCAAGTCTACGAGCGCAATTGCGCGAGTAAACGAAGCCTGCCTTATCGCATACCCCAAACGCGACGTTCACGCCGCGCCGGGAAACAACGGCGGATGTAAAACTACAGCGTCATTAGGTCCTGCGCATAAGAGTGGGTTCCGCCTGCGAGTTCAGTGCGTCGTTCCTAGATGGCGCGGGCGTAGCTGGAAATACGTCCCTGACTCACGGAAATCGCGGGAGATGTGTTTTGTGGGAGCGGGGAAGTACTCAAAGAGAAAGAATTATTTAGAAAATGGTATAGTTTATTTAATTTTTCTGAAACATTTAAACTTAAATTGAACTTTCCTTGCTTACTGAAAAAAAGAAAATACCAATTATTAAAAAGAAAACATTATTTCTTAAAATTATATTTATAATGTGGTAATTATATAGGAATGTTTAAAGTTATAGAATCCTTTTTATTTGAAGTTACAATTTATGAGACTATTTAGTGAGAAATATTTGCTTCATTAGCATTTGTTTTTCGTGTTCCTTTCAGAAGTTAAGAAAATTATGTTTAGACACCAAGAAAAAAAAACGAAATATGATTATAATTTACTCTACTATCAACTTCAGCTTGCCAAAGAAATGCAAATAGTCTTGATGCAATTTTAACAGCATTTACTTTAGTTGCAGATATTCAGTATTGTTTCCAAAGAACCTTTAGCATTCTACTCTAAAACGAGTCCACCAATTTACAGAACAGATTCATAATTGAAAAAAAAAATTTGAATATAAATAAAGATAAATAAATAAGTCTTCCTAATTTGTTCACATATTCATTGGCTTATTGTGATTTAATTATTCCGACAGCGTGAAATGAAAGAACATGTGTGTTTCTCATGATTTCGTTACGTTTCGAAATTAATTACTTTGCAAGTGCAGAAATACACAAATTTCTTCTATTGTTTTAGGCAGTGGTGTGCGTTTTGTGCCCCCCCCCCCACCTCCCGCAGCTCATCATCCTTAGATCGGGTTGCGAGCTGGTGGCGCAGTCAGTTCAGTTATTGATCGTTCTCTGAACTGGCCGACTGTGCAGACTGCGTTCCGGGGAACCAGGGGCGCCCAGAGAAAACCAGGGGTCTGGGGCACTTGATCCAAGGGGCCCCTCATTTCAAACAAAAAAATTCTCTCCTCCTCCAATTCATAAACAGAAGTAATTCCTATATGCATCAGAAATAACTTAAGACGTTTAATAGATAAATATATTTATCATTTCCTTCGAATGAAAAAAAGTCGGAGCCCAATGAAATCGGAGCCTGAGGTCAGTGCCAGCGCTAGGCATGGGCAGATCGGGCGATTGTCCAGAGCCCGGCAAGTCAAGGGGCCCGATGATGAGACTAATGGAAAAAATAGTATAAAGTTAAAAAAAAATTAGAACTCGAGAAAATCGTTATGGTAATTTCATAAGTCGCTGTCTGATATTCCATTTAAAAATTTACCTTATACTTTACCTTACTTTACAGTAATTTTTTGCCTTAAATAGTAAATTACAGTCATTACTTGTAAGGAAGGATTCTATCAAATGCATAAAATGACGTTAACATTAAAATAGGTTCTAGTGAAATTCATATTTCTTTATTTCCTATAAGTGACTAAAAGTGATTTTATTAATCACAAACCAAGCACATCGATTTTTTTATCGTTTTAAGCTAAACCGCTCACAGTGGAAATTGTATTATTTGATTACCAAATACTTTTACTTAAAACTATTATTTAAGATATATCTCTAAAACAATTTTCTAGCTTAAACATTGCAATTTTTTTACCTGATGAATTAAATAACTTATATAGTTCCTTTACACAACTTTCACATTTTTAATTTTTTCGGCGGGACGAAGGGGGCTACGTTTCAGCATTGCCCCGGGCCCAAAATCGTCTAGCTCCGGCTCTGCCTGAGGCAATTTGCCCCTGCTGCCCCCCCCCCCCCGGCTGTTCCTGCGGGGAACCTCCGCAGAGACGCGCGTCGCGTCGCTCGCCTCCGTCTCTGCTGTGTGCGGTGCGCGAGGCGCTTGCGGGAGCCGCCGGGCGCGGCGGGGAGAGATCGCCGACAAGTTGAAAGTCATTGGCAGAAGCGTGCGAGCACACGGAGCCAGAGGAGCCGTGCCCCCTTGACAATTGTGAAAGGGACCCCGGAGCCTTACGTAATATTATTTTTATTTCAGTATATGTGTTAATTATTTGATTTTCTTTCCCCATTCTTTAACTAAAAGGGTTGGGAAATTCGTGTTTGTAAATTCAATAACTTATTGATTTAAACGCTGTTTTCCCCCTCGTGGGCCAGCCTCAAATTGTACCCCACGCTCCGCCTGGCACCATACACTCTGCCGTTCGTATCTCCAGTTTTGGGAGGGGGTTTCCCCCACTCCCTCACGATTTCCTTTCTCTATAGTTCTCCATGCCGGGACCCTACCTGGCGATAAAAGCTGATGTAGCCGCAGCCCTTTCCCAGCTAGTCAAATCGCACAAAAAATACCAACATTTGACCTTCATATTTTTTATTATATTCTATTTTTTTCTATTTATTACAAGGATGAAATAAGTTAACACGTGCATTTCTATTTTTTCTAACTTTATTATTTTCGGAAATATTGCATAATGAAATTTGCTAAAATTTTTTTTTAATTTTCAATTTTTTTAAAATTTAAATTCCGAAAACTGAATATTTTTGTATACTCGATGAGCTAATATTTTAGAACATGGTAATAAACGCAGTAGAGTATGGTTGACAACTCCATAAGAAATCATAGTGGGATCTTAGCATCTTTAGAAAAATATTAATTTTTTATGAACCAGCGTGCAGTATATTGCTGCAACAGACGCGTTTCTTGCGTTACTGGCGGTCGGTTTCTTTGGATGAAGCAGTAATTTAAGTACTTGTTGAGGTGGTTCACGATTTTATTTGGTTATTAAATAACGGATTCTTGACTCACGTTAGGACTGACATTTTAAAATTTCCATCAAAACTCACTTCAAATAAATGTTCTCGTTTACCTTATAATTCCTTAACTTTGGTCACAAAGCACAGTTCTAATGCCGTGCCGAATTTACTTTCAGGTGTAGGCAAAATTCCATTTTCTTCATCCATTTTTGTAGCCACTTTTATCATGTATTCGGTTGCTGCGAAATGTCGTTTAATTTTACTGTATCTCCAACTTTCAAAAATGGCCAAAATTTGAATTTTCAGTCTTGTGATCTGTTGAGTGAAAGTAATCGATAAGTTTCTTAATAATATCTTTATTGTCTGATTTCTCAATTGGCATCGAAGGATCTTCAGTGTGAAAAAAATTATCTGTGATAGCCTTTTGAATCTGAAATTTCTCACGGGGATACCGTTTTTGTTGCAATTTTCTTTTCTTGACACATTTTCTCTTATTGCAATTAAACTCTTGTTTATCTTCTCTACATTTATTTTTCAGACACTTGACGAACTATCTGAAGAGCTTAAATTGTGATTTCTTTGATTTCCACTTTATTCATTGGACTTTCCGCTCCTTTCATTAATGCCCCGGGAGCCACTGACTCCCTTTACTAACAAAAAGCATTTTTTGGAAGTCGGCTCGCTATTTTCCGACATGAAATTCAAATTCGTCAATCTAATGACTCCTCTAAATCATGTTTCACTGGTAAATAGTGGTTTCCCAGTGCTTTTAAGATTATTAGATGGTTTACGTGGTTTACTAGATGACTTAAGACAGGTTTACGTGATCTGGATATTTCCTTTTCTTAAACTCGTGATCAGAAAGATTACATTGATTGAAACATCTGTCGTATCTCATACGGTGATCGCCACTCATATTGCACAGTAAACACGCGATGCACAGAACAAATACTAGCACTCTTCTCATTTTACGATACGTATTGCGACAGATATTCAGTAAATTTTACTCAAGTCCCTTGACAAGTGGTCTGTTGTATTTCACGAGGAAGGTCAAAAAGGCACCCCATCCCTAGGACGCAAAGGGACTCAACAGTAAAATTCGTTTCGCTGACATGAGGGAAAGCAGTAGTAGAATTTGTTTCGCTGACATCCACACCTTCTGGGGCAAAGTGAACATATGAGTTGTTAATATTTCTTGAAACCCTAATCAGGCAGAGGTCATTCCTTTTATCTTTATTTGGCGCTATCAAAGACTGATCAAACACAATTCGTTAGTGCAGGGGAAAGAAGCGCGCGTCCGCGTACTTACAATAGATTTTTTCTGATCTGTACGTGTTCAGTGCCCGCTTGTTTTCTTGTTGTGTTTTGTAGAAAATTGAATAAAACGTACGCCTATATTTGTTTCAAATTTTTATCTGAGCAAGTTCATATAGAAAGTTTCAATTCTTTAAATATTTTTAAAATTTTGTTAATGAAATATATATTGCTTCGGAAAGTAATTTACAGAGGAATAAAATAGACCTATTAAAGTATTATATGAAACAATTGTAACTTCATTTTCTGTGCACGTCTTCTAGAATTCAGTGGGAAATACAATTATTCAAATTATCGTTTCCATGTTGTCGCGGCAGGAAGTATTATTCCGAAGGACAACATGGATAAGAGCCAAAATGTATTGCTTATTTTTCCTTGAAAATAGATCTTATTACATGGCAGGGTTTTTTTAAAGTAGTATATGACTTAGTGTAGGGATCACAGAATTTTGAAAATGTGCACACAATTCATTTTTCCCCATAGCACGTCATACGCAGTTTGAACTGTTTTTTGACGTACAATAAAAATAAAAAAGATAAAACAAATCAGGACTTTTTATGTTAAGTACATATCAATCATATTTGGTGAAGTACGCGTAAATTCCAAAATGTAATACACGCATAACTACACAAATAATATATTTTCTGGTAAATAAAGAAACACGTGTCTCTTTTTTATGTTCAGGTTAAATTAAAGAATATCTTACTTTTAAAAAAGCCGTTTCAAGTCTTGGGCGATTTGACGTGGAATGGCTCGAATTTGGATTCGTTTTATTGTCACCCATCCATTCAGGGGGCAGAATAAATATCTGAATTACTCATAACTCTTGAAACCCTAATCAGGCACACTGTCATTCTTTTTATAGTTCAGTACTTGGATCAAAGACTGGCCGAACACAGTTCGTTAGTGCATGAGAAGGAACAACGTGCCCTCATACTTACAATTGATTTTTTAGAACTGTATGTGAGGAGTCCCGTGGTGAATTTTATAGAAAATTGAACAAGGAATACGCTTATATTTTTCCAATTTTTTATCCCATCAAGTTTATATGGTATTTTTCATTTTATGGAAAAATTACATTTTTTAAAAATGGACTATTAATTTTTGAAAAATATATGTATAGAAGAATAAAGCAAACATTTTAAAGTATTAAATGAAACAAACCAAGTATGTTTGGAGCAACAATTGACAACATATTTTGTGAAGCACGCGTAAATTCCGAAATTTCATATAGTCATTACACAGTCTAAACACAAATAATCAATTTTCAGAGAAACAAAAAAACACATGTCTCTTTTTTTATGTCTAGATTTAAGAAAAAATATATCGTCAATTTAAAAAAAATCGTGACAAGTTTTGTGCGATTTAACGTGGAATGGCTCATTGACAACACTTCAACAAGGAAAGTGCTGAAAGTATAATTAGGAATATTTGCTTTGCTTCGACTCAATGGCAATGTGAAATTCTGTGAGCATTGTCTTGAAGCAGATGCTTGTTCAAAAAGACCGTTATGTCTATCATGCACTTGGCTTTGTATGTCAACAGAGTCCCTGAGTATTTTGTATTACCATGTGTAAACATGTAAAAGGAAAAGTTTTGTTTTTATACACAACTTTCACAAGTGAAATGAGAGAGGTACCGAAGAAGTTTAATGCCATCTCGAAAGAAATATTTGCCTACATTTTTCAAAATATGTTCGCCTAAGTATGTACGGTACTTCATAATTTCCAGACATACTTTAGAGTACTTCGTAACATAGATGAAATTACTTCGTAATTTCTAGGCATTCCTGAAATTACTTAGAAATTTCGAGACATGCTAACTTGTTTAAGCCTGACATTGATTGGGACGAATAAAAAGACTGGACGTGAAAAAAATGAAAAACGAATAATTTTGGAAATAAACAAGAAGGTTGCTCCTCTTAATGATCAATAAATCTGAATTACTCAGTAATATTTATGAAACCATCATTCGATTTTAATTCATCCTCAAACAATACTTCTTTCATCTTGGGTTTCTTTACTACGTATATTCTTGGCTTTTTAATGAGTATGCTTATTTCTTCCTATCCCACGTTAGACACATATAATCCTTGGTTTCTCCTTGTATCACGCACTTCTTTTGTCATTCTTACATCATCAATGTGTCCTAATAATACTACATCGCCTTTCAGGCACTTTTATCAGGAAACCGTTCATTTTTGACTTGGCTGTTATAATGATATCATTGTATGGGATTTATAATTCAAGCTTACCGATTACATTGTTTTTATTTATTAGGGGTGTATATGTTTCCTTGACTGTGTGAACTCCATTGGATTAGATTGTTTTTCCTAACGTATTGTTCATAGATTCTTATTGAAGATTTCGGAGAACTCTCCTGACAAAACGTCAGTGTCACACACACACACATACAAATTTCAATCTTGTAACCAAGTGTTAATTGAAATTGGTAAATTTTTTACAAAAACTTGACATGGTTAGTCGATATTCATATTTTAAATTAATCTCAACATGTGTAAATAGTGCTTAATAAACATTAAGATTACAACTCAAAAGCAATTCAGGTCACGAAAATGTATATTTTGATTTACAACAAAGGGGGCTTCATGCTTTATTCAAATGTACAGTCATGAGATGACAAAGAATGTAGAAATGCCCTAAAGCTTTATCAAAGCACCTTTTTTGAAAGCGAACGCATTAGGATCCTCTACAAAAGCCATGCGTCGCGTTCGCTGTGGGTGCACTGCACATCCACGGCTTGACGGCGCTATCGAGCGCTTGTTGAGGTGGAGAGAGAGCTGTGAGAGCGGAGCGACCTCAAAGAAGTCGCCGCTTAGAAGCTCTCGATGGCAGCAGGTGCAGCGGACGAGCCTCATCAACGCTCAGGCGAAGATTTCGCTGCAGCCAGGGCTTTTGTCGGCACACCTGCACGCCGTCACGTGGCACACCACTCAAGCGACAATCCGCCCACATGGCTCACCGCTCCACGCGCCACATCGCCCAACCGGCACACCACCCTTGCGGCACGCCACCCACGAGGCACGCCGCCGAAACGGCACACCGTCCACCCGCCACACAGTCTACGCGGCATACCGCCCACGTGTCACTTCGTCCACTCGCCACACCGATCACGCACCACACCGCCCACGCGCCACACCACCCACGCGCCAAATCGCCCACGCGTCACATCGCCCACGCGCCACTCCGCCCACGCACCACACCGCCCACGCGCCACCCCGCCCACGCGCCACACTGTCCACGCGCCACTCCGCCCAAGCACCACACCGCCCACGCATCACACTGCCCACGCGCCACACCGCGCAACTCCACCCACGAGGAACACTGCCCACACTGCGCACCGCCCACGCGCCAACACCGCTCCACACCGCCCACGCGGCACACCGCCCTCGCGCCACACCGCTCCATACGACAAACAGCGCACGGACCACACCGCCTACGCGCGATCCCGCTTCACACGGCACACCGCCCACGCGGCACCTCATGAAGCATCGTATATATTGCTACACTACATTATGCCGATAAAATATTGACATTTGCGAAGTAATATACAGCTTATTTAATTTTGCCACTGAAACAAGGATGTTTCCTTCAATCACTGGAGCCTGTAGAATCTTTCAAAAATATAATACATAAAATCGTATAAAGTATATTGTGATACACCAAACTGACGAACAATTTTTATTATGGAAGTGTCATTTTATAAGACATAGAATATAGGGATGTCAATAGACGATCGCGAGGGGGTTGCTAAGTGACAAATAAACAACCAGCGTTAAGGATCATTTTCGTTAGGTTGAAATGACAGAGCAAAGGGGGAATAAGCATTGTTTTGAGAGACAAAAGATATTAAATTCGGACGCTTCCGAGTTTTTAGAAGAACATTCATTCGCTCGAGCAACGCGGTGATGAGCGGGTCGGCTCCTGATATATTTTACCAGGTCGAGGAAAGACTGTAATTGACAGTTGTATAAAATTAACTATCTTTTCTTGTATTAGGATAGAGCGTTCTTGTGGGAAGTAAATACGTGTCTAGCCGTCCACCCGAGACGCAAGTGAGGGAAGTCACGGATTTTAATAGTATCTCCGGGAGAATTTGGAACCAGAGCACGGACATTAGGCAAGGACTTTATCCAGAAGCTAGATTCTGCTGTGTCGATGGAGGTTCTACAGGGCGCCATCGAACGAAGAAGTGGAGAGCGCGCGAAGACCTACGAAGGTTTTATTACTATTGTAATATAGGGAAAACAGGTCATGACCAAAGATCTATTCATTTTTTTATTATAAATGTAATAATTGTTTACCTTGCAACAGAATCGTAGTTGATATAAAAAATTTTCTTATGTTAAGTTGAAAGAAAGCTGATTATCATTGTTCGTTAAGTGCAATCCAACATTTTAATAAGATTTTCAGATTCCTCGCCACTCCGTATGGATGGTAGATTGAATAATTGGTTGCAGAGTAAGTAGTAACAATTATGAACTTCGAACCTCAATTAACTGAGCTAGCACAACATAAGTTTGGAATGAGAGATAGTTACATTACCTAGGAATCATTAGGTTTCAAGTGTAAGTGGTCAAGTGTAACTGTCCTGGCGCCCAAATCACATTTATCAGTAATAATTATGTTTCAAAACGACCCTCCAAGTGGGGCATATTTTTAAATAGAAAGACGGGCTTGTTTCAAATTGGCAGCAGTCAACGTCGGGCATGTTTCAGTATTCTCAATTTGAATGTTCTAAACTAAAGAATTAAAATTTTAAATCTTCGAATCCTTCCGATAACATGTGAATTAATATTCAACGTGGATTCATTTTTCCGCGCGAATCGATTGTCGTAAATTGACATTCATATACGTTCATGTAAATTTGCTTTGCTTCAGAGCGTGATAGGGGGCGTAATAAGAGTTGTTTTCTAAACAGGTCATACACCTGTTTCCAAGACATCTTCCCTCCTGATTTCAAGTTTCGTCGCTCATTTCATTGTTATATACTACAAAATTCTCACATAACGATTCCTTACAAAAACGTATATTTAACTAATATCTCACTTATCACAATATGACCATTTAAACACATTTTGTCATAATATTTCAATTTTTGTTCTTCTCAATATTTAATTATTAAATATTATGCATTTCCATATCTAGCTGTGAATTTTTGGATCTTGTTGTGATACCTCAATATTTACCGAAATATACAAATATCCCCAAAAATATTTATCGACATTAGTAGCTGGAATACATTGCCTTTTTTATTGTTATTTTTCAAAGTTTTCTACAATTCGTTTTACCATTCTTTTGTGAGTCATAACACAAATAAGATAGGAATCAAGACCAGAGAGTTTTTAATGAACCCTTTAAGTATCTCTTATTCTTTGTTCTAATTTTAATTATATTCCCTTTAGAGATGGACCTTCACGAATATGAAAAATCCATCAGACAGGAAACAATGTAACGTTTTTCTATACATTTTGCACCGAAATATGTCGTCATCGTTTGAACTGGGTGGTCTTCCAAAACTCGACGCTGAATGAAAAGATCCCCCAAGTCGCAGACAATAAGAATCTCTCTGTGGAGAAAATAAAGTAGTCCGAGGTCGTTCCAAATAACGCGCATCCTTGTTTTTGTATCTGCAGAGAGCTGCTTATTGCTCTAACTAGAGGGAAAGTAAGCTAACAGATATTTAACAATAACAAGATTTGGCGCGCAAAAAGTTATGAGGGCCGTCATAAAAGGCGCAGGAGCGACCGGGGCCCGCCCGACAACCTCATTACGCGGTCGCACTTGGCTAACTCGATCGCACGGCGACGGCGAACGGCCCTTGGACGGCGCACAGACGCCGCCGAGCACCGCCGGGTCGCTCACAAAGAGCGGGATGGCCAGGGAGAGGCGGACAGAGCAGCAAGGCTTGGGAGAGAGCGTGGTAGAGAAGGAGTGTGATGGAGAGGTAAGGTGGTGGAGAGGGTGCGTGATAGAGAGGGAGCGTTGGTGAATTGATTGATTGATTGATAGTGATTTCGGGCGCGCCAACTACTGAAGTCATTAGTCCCGTAAGAAAAGCATGCTTTTTCCGCGGGAGGTGGCGGTGATATTCCCCCACTGGATGGCGAGATCCGACGCCGACCTACCGTCCACAAGTGAGGTTTGCCCCAACCACGTATCTCCCACTTGTGGGGTACTTCCTCAGCCGGGACAAGTTCTATGCCCCCGACCGGTCTCCTGGCATGTGTGGTAGTATAGTGCATGTTAGTGTAAGTGTGTTTGTAAAGGGTGAAGATAGGACAAGGAAGAGAAAGGAAAGATCGCACGCGGTCCGTGCCCCGCTAGAATCCTCTTCCAGAGAGTGACTGAATTCGACCTAGTTAAAAAACTAGTCGAAAATCCTGCCACCGTCGAGAATCGAATCTAGAACCTGCTGGTCAGAGGCACTGCGTTGAAATCATTGATGCACGGTAGAGAGGTGGAAAGGAAGCGTAGTGAAGGGTGTGCGGGTGGAGAGGGAGCGTTGGCGGAGAGGGAGCGTTGGTGGAAAAAGTGCGTGGTGCAGGAGCGTTGGTGGAAAGGGAGCGTGGTCGAGAGAGAGCGTGATGAAGAGGTAAGGTGGTGGAGAGGTTGCGTGGTGGAGAGGGGGCGTTAGTGGAGAGGGAACGTTGGTGGAGAGGAAGTGTTGTTGGAGAGGGTGCGTGGAGGAAGGGAGTTCGTGGAAAGGGAGCGTGGAGATGAGAAAGCATAGTGGAGAGGGTGCGTGATGAAGAGGGAACGTTAGCGGTGAGGGAGCGTTGTTGGAAAAGGTGTGTGGTGCAGGAGCGTTGGTTGAGAGGAAGCGTGATGGAGAGGTAAGGTGATGAAGAGGGAGCGTAGTGGAGAGGGAGCGTTGGTGGAGAGGGAGTGTTAGTGGAGAGGGAGCGTTGGTGGAGAGCGAGTGTTAATGGAGAGGGTGTGAGGTGGAGAGAGTACGTCGTGGAGAGCGAGTGTTGGTAGAGAGGGAGCGTGGTAGAGAGTAGCCCAGTTGGGAGGGAGTGTAGTGAAGAGGGAGCGTGGCGAAAAGGATGGCGGGGAGAGAGTGGTGGAGAAGGAGTTTGGCGGAGAGCCAACGTGGTGGAATAAGAGCGAGGCGGAGAGGAGCGACGAGGTGGCAGCGTAAAGAAAGAAGGGCAGTGAGGGATTGGCAAAGCAGGAGAGGATAGATGGATATGAAATAGGGTGAAGTGTAGCTGACTTCCAGACGTTGACACCACTGTTAAGTGAAGGTTAAAATTGAGAAGGAAGAGGGAGGTTGATCTAACAGGTAGATTGACAAAAAGCGTAAGGGAAGAAGTGGATAAAGAAACAAAATTTCTGATGAAATTTAGCGAGTGAAGAACATGATTGTCTTGGGTTGATTTATTTCTTTTCGAGGTTCTGGAAGGGCATTGATTGTAAAACTAATGATAAATTACAATGTGATGTATGTGTTAATTTGCCATGAATTTCCATTGTTCAGGCATATACATTGTGGAACATAACATAACATTCAATGATTATTACTGAGAGATGTATCCGTGAGAGTGCATATTTGAGTGGGTGTAGGAGGGGAGACAGAGTGTACTATTACTGTACAAATCAATAATCCGGCCGACTCTACTTTATGCTTGCCTCATCTTGACCATTGCTGCCAATACAAACCTAAGCAAAATGCAAGTGATCCAAAATAAAATCTTAAGATTAATTACAAAATCACCTTGGTTCATCTGTAACAACCAATTACCTAACGATTCGAATATAAACACAATAAAAAACCAAGAAGCATACCTCTCACACAATTTTTATACAAACCTTCCTCATATACAAGCATCATCCTTCAATAAACTGGGCAAAATCCCCAATTATCTAACAATAATTAATAACAGATATCCACTTCATTCATTCTATAACATGTTCGTAAACCTGGAATAATACTTATTTGAGGTGCTTTCTGCTTCCTCTCCCACTATATTTTTTAATAATTGTAATGTGTATAATTTTAAGTTAGTTTAAGTTAGTATACGATAGATTACGACCATGAAACATTTGCACTGTTAATATGTAAACTGAACAATGTAATGTCAACTAAAACAAAAATAAATAATAATAAAAAAAGGAGAATACTGATAAAATGAACTTGAATATTTCTTGTAAATAAAACATTTGTTTACGGGTTTCATCCTCATCGACAGTATATTCCAATAAGAAACCTATTTTTTGCCAAATCCAAGTTAGATGCCAATATAAACCCAGTTTTAAGGAGAATAGTTAAGAGTAGTTCAATTATTGTACATTTTGGCATGATTGTTATAAATCATTTAGGATTCGTACTCACAAACTTATAGAATTAAATTTTCCAATTAAATTCACAAGCTTGGGAGAAGAAGTACCAATATAACATCTGAAAATAGGGTGCAGATACTAGATATATTCGTAGTCGACCAAGATGCAAGTCTATGCGAATTTGACGGAATATATTTCGTGAAATCAGCGGTCGGTAAAAGTATAAATTAACAAGGAGGAATTTTCGTCGAATGTTCATTCGAAGCTAATATTTTATATTCAAAGTATAAGTAATTCAGGAGTATAGTTAGATTTTAAAAACATCGCATCAGCACCCTCTGTAATTAACAGCACGTCTGCGTTTAAATGTATAATGTAGAAGGAGTATTAATTATTTAGTGACGCTAAGTAATTGATCCCAAGTTGCATACCCCCTCTCCAATCACTAATTATTTCATTTTTCTCGTGTCTGCGCTCGAATCTGCGTTGACCTGGACGCAGCTTCTCGAGGGACGTGACCCGTGGGGTTCTGGAATGACAAGTGAGCGACCCGCCAGGTCTCGCCAGCGCCACATCAGCTACCGTGGAGACCCTGCCTGTAAAGAGTAAAACAACCGGAACTGCCGCCATCGTCTCCCATATTATTTCAGTAGTATAGATACCTTGTACGGCTCTCACAAGCAACCAATCATTATAAATGAGATCTCTAAAGAAAGAGAATTTCAAGTAGACGTGACGAATTGCATTTTGACTTTAAAAGTATGAAGGATTTGTTGAAAAACGCATCTAAATATTTATGTCAAATGCAACATTCAATACTCGGGCAGCATTATTAAAATCTATTTAGTTGAATAACTCCTAAACGATGCGTTCTAGAGCCTTAAAATCTGGAAAATTGAGGCCGAATCCTCAAATAAACGTTCCTCGCATCGTAATTTATAGAACGAGAGCTTCTTGGACATTATATTAAATTGTGCTGGTCGGGCGCTTCTCGATACTGTCGATCTGTTAAGAGACGTGCAGAATCTGCAACTGTGTGTTAAATTCAACTAATTACTTGATAATCTAAGCGATTAAATTCCACAGGAGTACCTCTCAGTTCGGTAATAAAGTTAAATAGTATAGAGTAGAGTTGGACTTGTCCGATCCCGTATTTTCGCATGGACTACTTTACGTAGATTTCTTGAGAGTAAAAAGCTTTTGTAATATTTTTGATTCAAGGAAAGCGAAAAGCTAACTATTAAGGAAGACTTAAACATTATTTCAAATGTTGTGCTTATTAAGGAAGTGCTGTGAATTGTTCCAAGAACATATCTATAATAAACTTTTATTCTAAATTGGTTTCAAAAAGCAATTTCACTGTTTATTTCTATTTTAAGTTCTTAAGTACATTGGAAGTTAGCTTTTTTAATTTTTTTTAAATAAATAAACACGTTTCGTTAACAACTTCCTATCTTAATATGGAAATCGAAAGATGGGTAAAAGGGTGGAATTTAACATGCGAGAGTTCTTGCACGGGTACGCTAGTTTAAAATACTTTCATACAATAACAAAAGAAAGTTGAGAAATATTAACAACTGGTGGTATTACTTTTTACTTTCTCGCTATGGAGTAGAGGGAAAGTAATGTAATGTTGCACAAAAATAGCGAATTTTCGACAGAAAAACTCTTATTACAGGACCCTGGTAATGGAAAAGTGGATACATCCAGATGCTAAATTTGGAAAAAAAACTTTAACACGTGGTATAGCCAGAATCCATGTTTTGGGGGTCCATGATACCGAAAAAAATGAATGACGGCAAAAAGTCTGTCTGTCCGTCTGTGAACAAAGCTAGCGGATAAACCGTTCAGCCGATTTTCTCCTAAATCGATATTCTGTTATTGATCTGGCTGATGTCACAGTCTCTAGACCTCAAAATCGAAATTTTAATTTTGGGGTGTACTTTACACGAAGCCTCTGGGACATTTAAAAAAAAGGCTCCATAGTTTTCGATTCAACTGTGTTATTGGATAGTGTGAAGAGATAATAGTGCAGATCTCATGATAGTTAAAAATCCTGATTTTTCGAAAATTCCAAATATTCAAATTTTTTTCACAGTCTTCCTACAACTAAAATATTAAAGATAGAGATTTTCCCCTTAATGAAATCTCTTCCTTAAAGATATACTTTAAAATAAGTTCATACACAATTTTTCAACAATTTGAGTACTTTTCGCGTAATTTTGCGAAAAATACGGGTATTAATGTACGTGCTGTTTTGGCACCACTAGTTTAGTATATTAAAATTGTTTTGGGCAAAACTGGTGGTTGCCAACTCACACACAATATCGCACAATTTGAATTCTCCTAGCCACTGGATATAAAATCCTGTTGCTAGGCATGCGCTGATGCCGGAATCGGCTGCGCAAAGGCATGCTCTGCACTCTGTTTCTAGGGACTGGAAGGCGCCGAGGCTTCGCGCTCCCTTGAAGCGTTCACACGTCAACATGTAGCTCGAGGAGAGAGAGAGAGAGAGAGAGGGGGGGGAGGGTTGGAAGAGGGGTGGGAGATGCGTGCCGGGCCGGCGCTTCATTACCCAGAGCCGTAACGATTCGCCCAGGGCTCAGGGCACAGGGCGCAGGGCACAGGCTGGTACACTGGCTGCGACCGCACCTCTCGTCTCCTAATAAATCTCGGGTGGATAATTTGCACCCAACCCTGCGACTCGGAGGGCGAGTATGGGTCACGAACCGTCTCTTCACCTGCCTCTCTCAGTCTCTCATTCTCTCTCCCTTTCCTTGCTGCTGTCTTTCACTTGTTCACGCTTGCTCAGATTGGATCTCCATAGAAACAATATTAATTCACAAGCGATTTTTGTTTGTCATTTTTCTTACCTATATGGAGCATCTTATCCACTCATTTCTGCCGAGTCACTTTTCTCCCCTCGCTCCTGATTTCAAACTCTTGTCTTCTCCTTCACTGACTTTCGTTGTTGATTTTTTTATCGTGTCCGTTTCCATTGTTTTCTTTCACTTCATAAATTTTTTAAATAAATAATGACTTATCAATAATGACTTTTCAATTTATCCTGAATAAATGTTCTTTCTTCTTTTTTCCTCAGAAATCGTCTAACAATACTAACAGAGCTACTTCAATTCTCTTCCAACTCGAAGTAAGTTTTCTTTTATTCTGTACACTTCTCTTTCAGTCTCGGCTTTTATTCTGTCGCTATGCCTCTGGATTTCTTCTTATCTCTGCCCCACGTCTCACCACCTTGGACGAAAACGACCGGAAGCCGAGGATAAAGCGAAGTGGCGTCCGGGACAAATTCTCCCGTTCAGGAAACAAATGAAGGTCCCCAAGCGGAAGGGCATCGGCCAATCGCGCGAGAGCGGCGGTAGTCGGGGCGGGGACCACCCACCCCGCGGCGACGTGGCACATGGCAAGGGGGTGGGAAAGTGAGGAGGAGGAGGGGTGGGGAGGGGAGGGGAGGGAGAGGGTGGGGGAGGGGGAGGGGGAGGGGTGGATCCAGGTTCTTCGCGCGGCGGCCCTGCGGAAAGAACTTCGGTAAACAAAGTTATCAATTTCCCGAGATGTTGACGCCATCGACGTATTACAACGGCATGCCCGATTCCAGCAGGCAGAGCACCAAGTTAATGGGACGGCCAGTCACTTTTATTTCGGCGCATTTTAAACGCTGCAAATAAGGTTCCTCGTAGGAAATACTGCCTTTTGACGACACCTTTTTCTTACGTCCGTATCAGTTAACAACACAAATGAATCCAACATAAAGTTAATTATCTCTATAACAACGTGATTTTTGTAATCAGACGAGCAAAAATACACTAGCCTAATGAAAGGTAGAATGAATAAGAAATATGCGCTGGAAAAACGTAATCTTCAAATTTATTTTAGATTTTATTATTTAAACAGAATATATAATATTAATTTAAATTTGGGTGTCAAGTTCGATTGAAAAGTAGAAACCTTCAGGCGCAAATTTCGGGAAGGAACAACAAACGATATTTTATGATTATGACTAATTTAAAATTAGATGTCATTTCATCAACTTGTGAGTCATCAACTTGTCAGTACTTTCATCAACATAATGTGATGAAAGTACACGAGAAAGAAGTGCGATAGATAATGATTTGAGTTTTACGTTACAGCGTTTTTTCATTAAATATTTTGTTGCTCTGAAGACCGCTTAATTACACAATTTGTGAAGAACAAAAGGGTCAGTGATATCAAAAACATGAATAAATAAATAATACATAGTGATGTCTCCTATTTTACTTCTTGCAAAATGTTCATTAATGAATGTTAGTTATAATCCTAAATTATTATACAAAAGCTACATAAATAATTTAGTTGTGTGTTGAGCCATTGTCTTTCATTACATGTCAACATCGCGGTCATGGAACATTGATATTGAACGATCTGGCATGTTTCGTTTCTTTAAGACTCCCTTTTGGTGCTTATTTCTTTATTATTTTGTCATTATTGCATCTTGCTTACTTCATTAAGGTTGATGAAGGTTCTTGTATGATTTTTTTCGTTATGTTCTTAGAATGTCGCCATTAGTTCTTTTGTTCATGAAGGTAAAAATAGCTAGCTACATTTCGTGAAACTCTCATTTTACCGTCCTCGATTTTCGCCATTAGTTCTTTTGTTCATGAAGGTAAACTAGCTACATTTCGTGAAACTCTCATTTTACCGTCCTCGATTTTCCTTCATCTTTATTCTCAGACAATGATTTCAAGAATTCTTCAGTCGATATTTCATGGCTAAATTACAAATACTTATTTCAATCACTGACGAATAATAATATGATGGTGGATATTTCATTTTCATTTCTTACTAGTTACATAAATAACAATACTAATGTTGCTGCAGTATTTAATAAAAGGAGGATCGATCGCTTTGTCGGTGCATTCTGAGGATAGCTTTATGAGGCCTAGCAACATGTGAGAACGAATCAAATCTTTTAACTGTCGTATGTTTGACAGAAGCAAACAGTCGCGCAAAAAGCTTGAAACGATGAGTGGTTTTAGTCAGGTATTAATCTGAACTGCAAAAAATCGAATTGAAATTAATCCTTCATCCTCGCCGTTGATTGTTGAAAAGCTAGTTTTTTAACACGTTTGTAAGTTATTTAAAAGATTTCATTCAAGTTTTTCGCTTTTTTAGCATTGAATTTGTATTGAATATTAATTTACGTATAGCCATTTCTGATCTTGGCGGCAGGTGAACAAGTGGTTAATATATTGGTTAATATATTTATTAAGTTGAACATTGTATCTATGCAACGAAAATATGTTTCCATTGCATTTTGGTTCATTCAATAAGATGTGTCTCTTTTTTGCCCATCTGTCAACTAGATTTAAATAATTTTGATGCAAAGAAATTGCAGTGGCAGGGTTACTATTAATACTATATAAGATAGAGTCATCGGAAAATAATGCACGGAAGTGTCATTTGTAAATGGACAATAAGAAAGAATTTGGAGGGAAGGGCGGAAAGTACAGTTCCTTTAGAATCACCAGTAAGAGTTGACATTGGATCTGAAATTTAGTGCTTAAATAGTTGAAATATTGCGATTATTTGAACTAGTTGTGCTACAACAGTTCATACTTCCTCGTATCATTTTAAACATATTTAAGATAAAAAAATTAGATGGTTCAATGAAAATGGAATCTGCCCGATTTTGATAATAGTAATTTGCTCTAATCGATTGAGAAAATTACGAAAAAATAGCCATTTCTCAACATTTTACTTAATTTTAAAATTGCATTCACACCAATAAAGAAATGCGAAAACTACTTATCGTTTCAAACTAATGGTACGTACGTACTGCACATACGTTTTCGCACGTATTTTCAAGCAAAATTTTGCGAAAGTTCGGGAAGTTACGCAAATCACGCAAAATTACGCGAATGCCAACGATGCACGATGCGCCATCTGCGCCATTGTTTTAGGACTACTTATTTTGAGAGTGCCTAGGTAGTTTGAGAAATCAAAATTTTGAAAGTGTTATTCACACTTCAAGTACATAATATGAAAAATTAAAATATTAATTTCAAATTCAGAGAGGCCGGGTATCGAGTACGGCCAGATCGATAGAAGAGAGTTAATATTCGATAAAATCGTCTGAACGGTTTAGGACTGGCAGGGGTTTCTCCTAAACCAACGTTTTGTCGTCAAGTAATCACAAAATTTGGATTTTGACCACAAAACTTGTTAAAGAAAGTAATTGATTGCGTAGAAGAAACAGATTTGTCCACTTTTTCAATATCAGGGCTCCACAATACATCTTCTCACAAAAATCGTCAGTTTACGCTGAGTTACAAAACTTTATCTATAATATGTAAGACGTAGAAAGAGAGAAAGTAAAAACTACGAATTAAATTGTGAAAATATTGAGAAATTTCTAATTTCTTGATTTATTATTTCGTTGACTGAATGATTAGTGATTCAGGGCGCGTCACATTTTGCTGTTGTAACTCCCGTAAATGTAGTGCATGCTGTTATTTCGGGAGGTGGCTGTGATATTCTCCCGCTGGATGGTAAGATCCGACACCGACCTACGTCGACATACAGGGATTTTCCCTAACATGGTATCTGCCACCAGCGTGGCAGCACTCCAGCCGGACAAGCGCTAAGCTCCCCTCTGGTCTTCCGACAAGTGTGGTAGTGTAGTGCATGTATGTAGGTAATAGATGAGATTAGGACAAGAAATAGGAAAGAAGATTGCTTGCGGTCCATGGCTCGTTTGTTAGGTACTGCTACGACAATCACCTGATGTTGATCAAAGAAACCACGAAAAACTACCGATCAGAGCAGTCGGTTGCTAGAATTCTCCTCCAGACCGCTACTGAATTCTATTTATCTCCCTAGCTAGTGTCGAAAATTTTGCCACCGTTGATATTCGAACCATATGAGAGTCACTGGAGTGACATCATTTGATGCCCTGAGCCACATTTGCAGATAATTTAGATTATTTCGTGTTAGCGGGCCCGTAAGCTGACATATATATGATAATTAGTCCCGCATGTTCTGTCTCGGGAGATGGCGGTCTTCCTCCCCATCTGAGATCCGGCGCCGCCACACACATCGTTTTGTTGGGATTTTCCTTCTCCTAGTACCTTCCGCATTGTGGCTCCGCCCAAGCTCTACAAACTCGTACATTATCAACTGGTTTACCGACATGTGCGGGAGAGTAGTGCATGAAAAAGTAAGGAGTAAGAAGGGGATATGATGGAAAGATCGCGCGCTGTTTTTAATGGTACTGCCTCTACATTTATCGGAGAAATAGAGCATTACTACCTATCAGAGCACATGGCCGTTAGAACTCTTCAGGCAGCGGCTGAGTTTGACCTAGCAATCTCGCTAGTGGCACAAAATCGGCACCGTCGAGACTCGAATAGGAGGACCTCACTGTCAGAGACATTCCAGTGTCAAAAAATGTTTTGCTAAGTAATTTTAGCCGGTTTAAAGCAATGTAACGTGGAGATTTTGAAATCAAAACTCATATGTCTACTAGTGCCAGTTGCAGGATATAACTGACTGCCGAAGGGAGCGTCTGGATTTGCGGAATGAAGACGCGACGGGGGCAGACGTCCGCTGACTGCATTGTCAGTGTATTAGCAGCGCCCTGAGACTACCGCGCCGCTATAATTGATTGTTAGTGATTCCGGGCGCGTCAGCTACAGAGGTCATTAGTCCCGTAAGTGCAGTGCGTGTTTTTGCATCTGGAGGTGGCGGTGATCTTCCCACCACTGTATGGCGAGATCCGGCGCCGACCTATGGTCGACTATCAGAGTTTTTCCTAATCAGGTATTTCCCACCATCGGAGCACCACCTTACCCAGGACAAGTTCTAAGTCCCCCATCGGTCTCCCGGCATGTGTGGTAGTGTAGTGCATGTTGGTGTAAGTGTGTGTGTGAGAGGAGACGATAGGACAAGGAAGAGGAAGGACAGATCGCTCGCGGTTCGTGGCCCTGTTGTTAGGGTACTGTTCCGGCATTCGCCTGATGTTGGTCGGAGAAACCACGGAAAACTAGTGATCAGAGCAGCCGGTCGCTAGAATTCTCCTCCAGACAGCCACTGAATTCGACCTAGCTCACCAGCTAGTGTCGAATATCCTGTCACCGTCGGGACGCGAACATGAACCTCTCGGCCAGAGGCGCTGCAGTGACATCAGTTGATGCACTGAGCAACCGCTCCCGATTTACAGCGCCGCCAAATCCAGCCTGGCAGCAGGAGTGCTAAGGAAAACTGCAGCGTCGTCCTCCGAGTCATGTACGGCGACGTCACGACGTGCCAGCTCTACATGCGGCGCGCGTGCGGTTCAAATTGTGCATGTTGTGGCAATGAAACTCAAGTTAAACAATGCTGGTGGTTTAGGCTGATACGAACGTATAAAAAATTGAATTATAATTGAATAGAAAAGTTTTATACAGAATTTCAGAATTTATGAATTTCAGAACAAATGAAAAATCAGACGCAAAACATTGCACCTACATCATCGTACAAACCACATATACTGCTACCAAAGAGTAAATGTATCTTTATTATTCAAAGCCAGTCATGCGCGATACTTTGATCTTAGCATTTTGCATAATGTAACTCTGCAAGCAGTAGTGAATCGTCATAAATCTGCATCGACTATTACGTTGATTTTCTCCTATATTCATCATTGGAGAATGAATTGCAAATATCAGCTTTAAAGAGTATCTTTGCATTACAGTTGAGGAGTATTTAAATTAGTGTTATTATCGATTAAGAGCAATTTGAGAATTACTCACATCCACTAAGAAAATGCATTAAACACTAAATGAAAAATGGATTAACTTCGGTTTGATAGAAGTTTCCGGGAATGTCAACTACTATAGTTATTAATTCCGTGTGTAGTGTTTTATCCCGGGAGCTGGTATTCCTCCACAGCTGGATGGTGAGATCCGGCGCCGACCTACACGTAAGCTTGCTAGGGATATCCCTCTTCAGGTATCTCCCACCATGGGAGCACCATCCCGCACGGATATGCTCTAAGCTCCCAACTGTACCCCGATGTGTGGTAATATAGTGCGTCGTAGGGTGTCTGTGAACAAAAGAAAAAGCGCGCGGTTCTTGGCCCGTTCGAGTACTGCTATGGCTTAGGCATGTAATGATCACAGAGGTTAATTTTGAAGCGCTTGTTAAAGCTATAGAACTCGCTACACTCTTTATCGGTATGAACAATAGTTCAAATAAAATTTAATAGTGTCAACATGAATTTCTTAATCATTAAATCAATTCGAAGGAAATATTTTCCTTGCATTGGAAACATTAAAAAGCATTTGAATGGTTTTTTCTTAGTCATGGCAGGCGATACTCTGAAAGAAATCAGCCGAATCATTTATTCCCAGTGCCAGGGAAAATAATAACGACCAAAAAAGGAAAAAAGACCAAAATATGGCAAAATACATAAAATTGGCAACAGAGTCTAAAATAGGCAAACTGAAAATATTTGAAAACTCCAGAACTACGGTAACTTAAGTAATTCTTGTCATTTAAAGTCTTAAAATCGTTACAGTAATAAATACGTATTTTGCCAAACTTCAGATCTCTAATTAAATATTACGTAGACTTACTAATACAAGGAAGTACGTCCTGTTGTCCGTCCGTGTTCACTGAATAAAAATCATCACTCTCTGAGCAGCTTAAGAGCCAGAGTCGTTTTTGTAGTTGATTCTCCTTTTCCGTGAAGTGAAAAACAATCTGGGTCATTCTTCATCGATTTTGCGATGTATACTCCGCGAATGTCACTATCGCCACCTGCGTCGTCACCATCACCTCCTCGATATCGGCGACTGGGAGACGGGGATTAGGAAGATCCCTGGGGATTAACAGGATCCTGGTTCCCCTTTGCTCCTCGCTCTGATCCTTGTGCCTGCACTAAAGGTTCTTCTACTAACAGAGTTGGCTCTTGCATTCGACTCTTTTTTATATCAATAGAAATTTTGTCTCTTCTAATGTAAAGAAAAAAACAGTTCACGAGAAAAAATATGTGAAAGAAAATCAAAGGAAATTCAAGAGAGAATCATTCATTTGTAAATCCAGTTTTTAGAAAACACACAAGGGCAAAACCAAACATGCAAATAAAAATTATTTTTTTAAATAGTATCTGTCAAAGGATGTAAAGATAAATAAGTAAATGTATTGCATTGAAATGTTGAATTATTTTTTGTATGAGTAAATAAATTAGTATTAATGTTTTATGAGTAGCATTAACACTAGCAGAAGTGGACGTGAGCATCATTGCTACTGGGCACTCTTTCCAGACACTCTGTTGTAGTTTTTTGATAAATTGTAAGTTTTACACATATTTAAATCAAATAATGTTGTGGAAGATTTTATTTTTAAAACATCAGCGCGTTTCTCAAAGCATTAGAAAAAAAATGTTCATTTGCTGTTTTAGCTTCACAAGCTTAGATTGTCGTAGAGAGTGGTTTTTGTTCTTTTCCAATTTCGATGTGGCTGTTTGCCATCAAAATTTTACCTGTATTTCCAAAGCTTGAAGCGCTGCTTAGGAGTCAGAAAAGGGGAGGAGTCCGGAGGGCATTTTCGCACGGTCAGAACAATGCACTTTTGAGGCTGGATGGTGAGAGGGATCGCCAAAGCAGAGGGCAATACGAGACTGTCGTATTATGTTTTCCAATTCCGTTGATTCACACATTTGCATTTTCCGTTGTTTTAATCAGGAAAATTCAAATCCTGAAAATTTTAATCAGGAATATTTTTCATTCGACAATATTTAGACATATCCTCGGTGGCTAATCATCTACACGTTGTAAAAGAAGAGAAGTGTTCACGAAAGGTGTATGTAGTAACTAAGCCTTTCTCAGCAAAATGTCTTTAGAAAAATTTGTTTATCTAATTGATAATAATATGTTGATGTATTTTTTCTTCTGAAATGTCTCATCTGGTTTTCTAGTCGAGATTTGTATTGCTGCTTCTGAAATGAAATGCAAATGAAATGCTACCTGTAATCAAAATCGACCACGTCTTTGCGATTGTAATCACTATTAGCAATACTACTTGTCCCAGTCTCTGCATTGAAACGACGCTTCAGATCCCCGTCTCTAAGACCCGAAGATTCAGTCGTTCACTGTCGGGCGACTGGTGGCAAGGAGACGTTCCAGATCTCTATCTCTTCCGTTGGGCAAGCGAAATAAAAAGAGCACATTACATCGCAATACTGTTTATCCTAGCTTAGCTCCGACGCTTTAAACAGTTTTTAAACTATTTCAAGTTAATTTTAGGTTTTTAATTAGGTTAGGAGTTCACAAAAATGTACTCTTTTCAACCAGCAAACCGAGATATGTGGAAATATACCTTACTTGCACAAAACACGGTGGAGTGGAAGGGGTCTAACCTTCAATGCTGAACGGATACACATTGCTAATTTCTCCTGTTCAGCAAATCTTGAAACTAAACATAATATCATTAAACAACTACGTTGTTCACTAGATTTTTGGAATAAACTCAAAATATTATTATTACGATATTAAAAATAATTATCCTTGGTAATTACACTATTATGGGATTTTGTTGTGAAGAGTTGCTTTGGGTCCAATGGGCACTTCAGGATATGTAGATGCAAATGAAATGCTACCTGTAATCAAACTCGACCACGTCTTTGCGATTGTAATCACTATTAGCAATTCTACTTGTCTCTGCATTGAAACGACGCTTACAGGATATGTAGAGCAAACTTCACCGACATTTATACTTTATATATTTTATACTTGTAGCGCTTGCAACTTTACTTGCCTTTAAAATGATACTGACGTGTTCTTTTTACCCTTCAATCATGACGAACTGTACACTTTTACATCAATATCTGTTTCATAACATTTTATTACTATGTTTGCATACACGATACAGGATGTTTATTTTTATATCTCACTTGCTACAATTTCGAATTCCCAGTTAGATGCAAATCCCTCAAATTACGATTTCAATGATTATTTTTATAATTAATAAAACGTTTCCGCTCAAGAATCTGAATGTGCGCAGACTTGCTCCCCTTAATATTTTTCTTTGGTGCAGCTGTAGTCTATACTTCTCAAATCGCTGGTTTTCTTAAAAAGATAAAGCACAATAATCTCATAATATAATCAGAAGTCATGTGAACTTAAGACTATTTAAGACCAAATTATAAAAACTATTAACTTTGCAATATTTAGGAGAGAACTATAGTTTTAAGGAAAAGAGCGTGTTCAATTCCAAATAATAAACAAGCCTTCTCTCTAAGGTAATAGAAAAAATATGCCTTTCTCGTTTAATTCACATAAGGCTGAAGGCATGGTATTATCCTTGAGTTTATGTGAAATTTTCCACCTGAAATACTTCAAATATCACAGTAACATTCCATGAACTTGTGCTTCTTTCTCAACAGCTTTCATCTGCTCACCATCTGATACACGTATTCTTTCTGTTCACTCGCTTTCAGTAACTTGTTCTTAATATCTGAAACATCGCACACGATCTTAGGTCTGCGGCTTTGAAGAAAGTACTGCAAAAGACGTGTCGAGCAATACAAGTAGAAACTAATTGAAGGACGCATTGATAACCTTAACATTTGTTGTGAATCCTGTACCTAAGACTCCGGTAATAATTGGGATGGAGGAATAATTTTGGAAAAATGTGATTGAGGACAAGAAATTGAAGAGAATGGAAGGAGCTGGGGAAAACCTCAACCATACCAAGGCAAAGAAACATTCATACCTAGAGCAGGATTCGAAACCGCCGCTTTTTGCTTTCACGATCGATAACCACTACACTGGGAGGACCAGCTCCTAGAATATTCTATTGCTTCAGCTACTACACCTCGGTAAGCCCACAGGTTGTCAAATTGCAGCAGGATACTGAATGTTTTTATTCCACTTCCCGTCAACATCTGCCGTCCAGGGTGTCGTCCGCTCCGTCTATTTACATGAGCCGGCGCGCTCCCGGGGGGGGGGGCAGTGAGGCGGGCGGATAATGCGTCCAGCAACGGAGGTCCAGTGCGCCCGGAATAAGTCCCTGGAAGAGGGCCACGCCCCGCTGCAGCGCCTGCAGGCGGCGCCCGGCGATAAGGCGGATTTGGTCCTCTCGACCGACACGACGCGCACCAATGCGGCCATTGTGATGCAGCTGCTGGAGTGGGAGATCACTCAACGTTCGAATACTGTCACTGTGCGAAAGGGCATCTATTGGAGTAAAAAAACCCTGTGGAGCTACAAACGCGAATACTTTCTCGCATTATTTCTAACTGCTCCGTTATATTATGTTACTACATAAACCTGCGAAAGGGTTTTTAACAAGAAACTTTTTTTTCCGTTCCGAGATCCGAACCTAGCGTTAACTTACCGTCACTCATACCACTACCCCACCGAAGCGCTGTATGGGTTCAACTCGGGCACAAGCATAAAAATGTATGTACTCGCTTCATGAAAAAAACAAAAACAACAACTCTAAAATCAAAATATCCTTTTGAAACTCCCAAAGCCTCTTGTTCATTCAGATCGATGGAGGAATATCAATTTTGAAGAGAATCGGCAAAACGGGTTAGGTGCTAGCGTTGACAACAGACGGCAGTCGTTTTGCCGTCAATCGATTTTTTGGTATCAAGAACCCACAAAACATGGATTCTAGCTAGACCACGTATTAGAAGAATTTTTTTTGTATTTAGCAACAGGATTTATCCACTTTATCGTTACTAGGGTCCGAAGTATTTATGCTGAAAAATCGCCGATTCTTTCGAAATCGCCGAATAATCGTCGATAACTTTCTCTTCTTACAAAGTTCCTTCGTAAGGCGAGAAGGAAGAAAACTCTACTCGTAAACAGAATTTACTAAGAAAGTAATAATTTACTTGTTACTTAAGTGAACAACTAGCCATAGTTTGCCATAACAACAGGTTACGTAGACTGCAGTATTGTGCTTGCTTAGGCGCAGGAATATCTCAACCATGCTTGCGACAAGCCGATTGTTTCTGGTTCGTAGAAAAGTGTGTAGATTCCACTACGCCTCATCACAATTGAAGCATAACTAACTTTAATACAGTTACATTCATCCGCCACGGGGTTTTAGATGACAGTATGTACGAGTAGTTAAGGTGGCCGTTTTAGCGTTGTTTTTTTGTTGCTCTGTTATTCTGTTGCTACGGTGAACACTAACGTTGCGAAGGTGCACGATTTTAGATGGTGGCGTATTTCTGTTGCTGCTAGTATTTATTTCTGTTCGGTGGTGTCGCGGATACGTCATTGTTACAATGTCAATCCGCGTTGCTGTGGTGTTGTGAGGGACTGTTATTCGTTTCTACAATGGCAATTTCAGCATTGCTAAGGAGCATGACTATTAGATGGCGTTACTGGCATTTTTTGGTGGTTGACCAATTCAGCGTTGCTACCGTACACAGCAATTAGGTGGCGGTGACATGGTAAAAACGGAATAACAGCGCAATCCTCTATAGAGCGATTTTTATACGAAAGGACCGTTTTGACAACTAGTGCTGGCAACATAACTGAAGTTTCTATGGTCGTTGTGTCCTTAAGCCCATTAGAATCTCCTTCCCCCTTTGTTCTTTTGCAGTTGGCTAACTTGTAAATGACTTTAACGCTTCCTTTTGTGATGTCCTCGTCCGACGAAAATAAAGTACGCCTCGAGAAATAATTGATATAAGGGAAAATCGGTGCTACGTGCTCTTCTGTAAAAATTCTTTTTTTATAAACATTACATTGAATTTACTTTTTGTATGATAAGTATTACGTTTATTTTAAAACCGAGGATTGAATCTGAGATGCAT
This sequence comes from Teleogryllus occipitalis, assembly GCA_011170035.1. Lineage (NCBI taxonomy): Eukaryota > Metazoa > Arthropoda > Insecta > Orthoptera > Gryllidae > Teleogryllus > Teleogryllus occipitalis. Next base: position 66,402 of record BLKR01005855.1, read on the forward strand.
ACTGGTTCACGTGGTTTCGGCGCCAGTGCTGTAAGGTGGCTAAATGTTTTTACATTCGTGACAGTTTTCTTTTACTAAATATGAGAGCATGTTAAGAGATTTTTCCGCATACATAATTAAATACCAATATTCCTCGGACTCTCATGCGTGCATATAACTTAGCAAAACTCTTAGACTTCTCTAGTGATGTCTTCACGGGAGCCATAATCAAACACTTTACGAAAAGGTGTGGCTGAACAGATGTCGCGGCGGAGAGATACTTCTCTGAATTATGTGATGTTCACTTGTTCAGCGAACTGTCATTATGGCTCATTCTTACACGTATTTTTCTATATAGAACAGACGCACACTGTACAAACGCTCATGGACACCTTAGCAACAGAATAATTGCTTCTATCAACCCGACGGGCAACTTAGCAACGTTGAAATAGCCATCGTAGAAACTGTACAAAGCCGCCACCTTAGAGCCGTTCTCCGTAGCAATTCTGAGAACACCACATCAAAGCAATAATAGCATTGCAACAAAACAGCTCCGCTTCGCAGAAATATTGTAGGTCATCGTAGCAACGGATTAGCAGCACCTCCACTTATCTGCCGTGCACTGTAACAAAACTGATGCACACCGCAGAAACGTAAAGACATTTGCGTCTCTTACGAACCGTTCACCGTAACAACGTTGGTGGACACCGTAGGAACAATAAGCAACAAAATAGCCGTGGACCGCGACAATGCTGGTAGCCACGTAGCAACTGAATAAATGCGCCGCCACTGAATAACCGAGTACCGTAACAACGCTTGTGGATGCTGAAGGAACAAAATAGCGGCGTTGCCACTCCGTGTCAAAGCCGGTGGCCCCCATTACTAAAGAACGATTTTCCTAAGGATGAGCCAAAGTGACAGCTAGTGCTGGCAACAAAACTGGAGGATCTAAGGTCGTTGTGCCCTCGAGCCCATTAGACTCCCTCCCTGCATTCCTTGGTTTGCAGTTGGCTAACTTGTAAATGGCTTCAACGCTTCCTTTTGTGATGTTCTCTTCCGACAAAAATGTAGTGCGCCGCGAGAAGTAATTGAAATTAGGAAAAACAGTGTTATGTGCTCTTCTGTAAAAATTCTTTTTTCTATAAACATTATATTAAATTTACTTTTTATGTGATAAATATGTTTATTTTAAAACCGAGACTTGAATGCAAGATGCGTACCGATGCACGTGTTTCCGGCTTAAAATATTTTTTCTTTCTAGTTACATTCGTGTCAGTTTTCTTTTACTGATTGTGAGAGTATGCTAAGAGGTTTTCCACATACGTAATTAAATTTAAATATTTCCCGAACTCGCGTACGTGCATATAGCTCAGCAAAACTCTTAGACTTCTGCATAGGGATGCTTTTACAGGAGCCATTTTTAATATCGAAAGAAAGTATTTTTCGAACATGTAAAGCTTGTCCACACCACGAGATCACCACATCACGAAACCTGTCCTGTTGACACCACGAAACTTTATTACGAGAAATTCTGTGCCCTTCTGTAGCGCCACTACTTCATATCTGGACAAATAGTCCAGAGCCACAACAATGGCGGGAACTCATGATAAACTTGACTGGCATTTAAGATATATAGAAAGTTTATGACAAATCTATAACCCAAAGCGAAGTAACATTCCATTTTGTACAATAATGTTCGCTATTGGATTTAATTGCATAATAAAAGTATATTTATTTTTTCATTTTCAATTTTTTTATCGACGGTTTCCTCCCTCTCGCATTTTAATACAACTAATAAATATATTTTACTTTTATAAAACAATAATGTTCATCGAAGTGAAGTAAAATTCAATAGTATTCAAAGAATCATAATTTAGTACGTGAAATATCTTACTTTTAACGTCAGAAAATATAGTTTTTAGAAATGTAATATATGTTTTTAAATTAATTTTATATAATTCACACCCATTTTTTAAACATAAAACGAAAGCAAATGTGAAATAATTTTACGAAAAATTGATATTCAGGTAGAGATAATTGGAAGAGATCCGGCGCCCTACCGTCCGCTAGCGGGCTTTTCTGCAACCAATATCTCCCACCAGCGGGGCACCGCCGCAGCCGGGACAAACTCTCGATCGTTCTCCCGGCATATGTGGTAGTGTCCCCGTTCACGTCGTTAGCGTTAAGGTGCAGTCAGTGAACTTGGGGCCTGGAAGTCGGGATCGCCCGGCTACCCACCAGTTTGGCGTATGGCGCGTCGAGCGTTGGGCAGGATTGGGCGAAGGATGCTTTTCGGAGTACTCCGGATCCCACATATAGAAGTCCGGCGGAAAATTGAATACCACCCGTCAGGTTGCCCAGGTTCCTGCGTTACCCACGTCGAAGCTGGCAGTAAGCAAGGGGGAGACGGGATGGGGGCTTCGAGCCGCCTGGACCTTAGTTCAGGTGGCCCCAGTTGGGCTCTCGGATTCGTCGTGGCAGTAGCCCGATAATCTGACCAAAGAAGAGGTATCATGTTCCCGGAGCATGTGAGTGGCGCATTGTTTTGACTCCAGTACTAGTCTGGAAAGGTAGGAACTCTGAGCTAGCAGAGAGGCCCTTACACACACATTGTATGGGGAGGTTGCTGTGTGGGGAAACTTAGTTCCGACTGGATCCGGACATCAGCCCGCCGGCGTTTTGCGTGTCGGTGGGGGTGAGGATAGAAATCGAAAAAGCATAAGTGTCTATCCTGGGGGACTTGTCCCCCTGGTGAAGCGAAGACAATGTGGTGTGGTAGACCACATGAAGTTTCATACATACATGCATATGTGGTAGTGTAGTGCGTGTTAGTGTATGTCTGAGTAAGGAATGGAAATAGGACAAGGAAGAGGAAGGAAAGGTCGTGCGCAGTCCGTGGCCTGTTTGTTAGTGTACTGCTCCGGCATTCGCCTGGTGTTGATCGGAGAAACCACGGAAAACTACCGATCAGAGCAGCCGCTCGCTAGAATTCTCCTCCCGATAGCGATTAAATTCGACCTAGCTCTCTATCTAGTGTCGAAAATGGTGGAATCTAAAGTCGTTTGGAAGTCAAAGCCCAGTATCTCCCGGTCAGAGGGACTGCAGTGGAATCAGTTGATGCTCTTAGCCATCTCTCCCGACCTATTTATATCGAAATTGCTGTCTATCGCTGTAACACCTCTCCGTTCAAAATCTCTCTATTGCCTTTCTTTGTAACGAGTGATTAATGTTCAACTGCATGAAAACAATGGCGCTGAAAAATTCACAGAAATGATCATTCATTGTTACAATATTACAGGCCAGTACCTAAAGAAACAATATTGTAATGATTTGTACCGGTCCGATAACATAATTTATTAAATAATTTATTGAACAGTATTTCCAGTCGAACTCCAAGAGAATTTAGGCAACGCCGGAAAACAATGAGCGATCGTGCCGCGGAAGGGGAATTTTTTGGAAATCAGTGAAAACGGGAAATTTGGGGCAGGGCAGCGTGAACACCATTTGGCGGACAATTTTAGAAAAACTATGACACCAAGATCAAGAAAATCGCACCACGGGTTCACGAGAAATCATAAACGAAAGAATTTGTATTTTTAACATGTTTGAAGTAGCAACATGAAGTCATTGTTGATATGCTAATGACATAGGGAAAACCACATTTCGGTTAATTTCTTGAGAACGCGTCGACGGATTACGTCGAAACTTTGGAAAGCAATAGAGGAAATTACGAGGAATCCGGCAAAATTAGTCTCGACCCGGAGGAACGAATGCAAGACCGGAAAGAATTAATCTAAAGTATCATTACATAGGGGATTAAGAAACAATCGACGCGCGAGTAAAATACAGCAACACCACACGGCATCCCGGAAGGTACGAATATTACATTGTAAATAAAAGGAACAATAAAAAGACCCGATGACAACGGATTAAATGTTTACAAGGCCCAGAAGAAAGATAGTGATTACGAAACAGCGCTAAACACCGAAAATGTCGAACTTGAACATAAAATATAGTGGTGAATTTCAGTCGGTGATGGGCGGCTGTTTTGAAAGATGAACAACGCTAAGAAAAGGACAACAATATTGTGTTGAAGTAGACGGGTGAGAAGCAGCTTAGATCTGGGAGAGGTCAGATGTATGTGATAATAGTGAAACTTTTATTTTCGGACTTGAACACGATACCGTTGATTTTATTTTGCAGTGTTAAGTAATGAACAGTAATCTATCGCAACATTTATTTGTGATTAATGGAATTTAGGTCGCGTTAGAATATTAGTAGAAATTTAATTATTTTAATTATTCGTCATTTTCGTTCGTGTTTATAGTAATTTTGTAATAGTTGTTTTTGTGTTTATCCCGGAATAATTGAGCCGGCGGAATTAAATTTAAGGACGGTGAATAATCGCCGCGAACAGTAATTTTTGGATTTTGGACGACGGGCGATTGAATTGGAGCCTGGGCAAAGGAGACTGGTAGCCAGCGAGTATCTACGTGTCCAGCGGG
>BLKR01005856.1:0-70881 GCA_011170035.1 Teleogryllus occipitalis
CAGTCGAGCGCGAGAGTAGGTTGCGCTGCGTGCGCTTAGTTAGCGTCGAGAGTTCGCGACCCGGCGCGAGTTCTTTAGTTTCGGAGTTTATTTTTTCGCGCTAGTGGCGCGCCGAGTGGTAGTGTGTTTTGCGGAGAGTTGGACTTGTGCTGTTAGGAGATTTTTGGTTCCTGGTTTTGTACATTAGTTTTTTGTGATTTCGTGACTTTGTGATTTTGATTTCTTTCTTGTTCCGGGGACTTTCGTTCTGGAGGACTTGACTTGGGGCGGCGTGCTCGCTGCTCCCGCTTTCGGAAGGCGAGGAGTGACAGTTGTGTTATTGCTGCGCCGAGCGACCCAGTGCACCTGCACGTGTCGAGTGCTACGCGAGCGTAGTTGCTAATTCAAACACTAACTTTGTAGGAGTAATAAACTCTAGTTACAGGCGCTTTTTTGAAATTGGAGGAATTAAAGTGCACCGAACCAGACAATGCTCGTTCACAGGACATGCGAAATAAACGTCTGACAGATACCCCTACAGTCAGCCCGGTTCTGTCGCGCACTAGCATGACACGGAGAGCAAATCGGTCTCTTTCACTCCCGCGGCGAAATCATTGCCGCGCCTGCCAGTACCTGGACGACGCCCTTGGCCACACGTGCGTGATAGTACGACGAGCAGACCCTGCGCTTCATGACGACATCAGTGCACTGAGGAGAGCCGCAGCTGAAGAAGCCGCCGCAAAGCGCAGTACACTCATCACTCAAGTCAAACTCGGTGAGTCTGTTCCGCACCCCGCTGAGGCGCCCGCTGCTACTGACGAAGTCACCCCTCACCCCTGTACCCCCTCTCAGCCCACATGCCAGTCGGACGAGCCCCCTAGTTCGCCCGAGACCAACCCCCACAAAATGATTGCGTCACCGCCCCCGCCTTCTGCCTCGCCGTCTTCGGTCACCCCTGCCTCGCCGCTGCCTACAGCAACCGACCCAGCCGCCATCACGCTTACGGAGCAGGAGCGCGCTGATGGTTGGGAGATGGTCGGACGGGCTTTCAGCGCCCCGAAGCCGCTCCCATCCCAAGCTTGGCTGCACCTTAATGCACTGCCAATTTCCAACCCCTACCAGGTCTTAACACCTAGAGAAGCTTCCGCCCCCCCCCCCGAGTGCTCCGCGCCCGCCCACCCCTCCCCCTGCTGGCTCCACCGCCACCCCTCAAAACGTGCGTGCCCCCGCCCCCCGCTCTCGCGAAGTGGTGGGGGAAATCTGCATACAGATGCCCGTCGACACCCAGGCCATCTTAAACCTCTTAAAGCCCAAACTAACCAAAATCTTACGAGGTACTGTCACGCCAGCCTTCTTTACGCTCAAACCGGCTTGTATCAAAGATCATCAAACCATAATCCATGAGCTAGAAAAGATGCAGAGCATGAACCGGCACGCTCAGTATTTCTTCCGCCGGGCCACTGAAGAGCGCCGGCACAAGCTTGTTATTAGAGGCTTAGAGGGTGGAGCTGACATCAACTCCCTTAAGGAGGAAATACAATCACAAGGCGTGACTGTCCACTTTATTTCGGAAATGATGCGACCACGCATAGATTTAAACGGCAGTAAAGTGTTTGATTCTCTAGGTCTATACCTAGTGGAAATTAATTATGCCCAAATCAATCAAATTAAAACCATCCAAGCGCTACAGAACCTCCTCATCAGATGGGAGGAGTACAAGGGGGCTGGGCGTGCTCCGCACTGTAAGCGGTGCCAGATGTGGGGCCACTCGCAGAGCGGGTGCCGCCGAAACCCTGTCTGTTTGTTCTGCGGCAATGGACACAGCTTCGACGACTGCCCCCGCAGCGGTCAACCCAAATGTGCCAACTGCGGAGAGGCGCACGTCGCAACTTACGGCGAGTGCCCTGCGCTACTCGCCTACCGCGAAGCACGCTCACGTCAACTTCAAGGAGCACGACTTGCTCGCTCCGCCGCCGACGTGCTCCGCCAGCAGAATAACCTCCATCATAGTGGTGGTTGACAGTCTTTTCGGCCTGCTCCGGGTGGAGCTCTTCCGATATGATGTTGGCTTTTGGAATTGTAGGCTTATTGCGGGCGCCCTATGATTGTCTCATGTTGGGCGCCCGCGATGATTTTTTAATTTAGTTCTATATTTTTGTTAGCTTAGCTGCTCCCTTGTTGTTGTTTTTGGTCATTTCCCGTTTCGCGCACACCAACCGGTCGTTTTTATTTATTATAAGTTGTACATAAGTCTTAAAATATAGTCCTATTATCTAATAAATCTTAATCATCCTAACAAGTTTCTATCTAGTTCTGTTTAAGTTGTTTACATATTGTTTACAGGTTTTTCCTATTATGCCTAGTACCTAAGTCCTAGCTTAATTCTACTGATACCTAACCTGCGTCTTATATATCTAATTTCTAATCTAATTCTGATTGTTCCTAATCTAAGTCTTATTTACAAATGTTATTTACAATTTTATTTACAACATATTATTGAGTTTTGTCTAGGGCGTAAAGTTTGTTGAGTGTACATGGTTGGTTACATTTCCAGTATGATATCTGGGCATAAGAGCAAAATATAACAAATAAAAACACAAATATATTTACATGGATGTGATAACAATACAGAGATTGAATAGTATAACTAAATAAAAGGTACAGTTTGGAAGAGTGGGAAGTGAATAAAGTAGCACTAGTAGGAACAGAGGGTGAGGAGACGAGAAGGTAGCAGAGAGAGGCATGGAGCGCAGCGCAGTACACATAATGGCTCGGAGTATAAGATTTGGGGTGGAGGTCTTTACAGAATCTGTTCCTCGCCCGCAACTTGTCTGACGAGGGAGGAATGTAGAGAGTAAGAAGTTAAATTTTGAGGAGTTTAGGGAGGTTTCAAGAAGATGACGTCAGAAGGGAGTTTCTTAGTTTTGAATCGAGATTTTTTAAGGAAGTATTGAAGGTAGGGACGAAAGAGGGGGTGTGAGTCAATGTTTGAAAAGATTGAGGTGATTCTTTCCGTGGCGAGTGTGTGAATGGTGGAGGTGATAGAGTTAACATTATATGAGAGGAGAACATTTGAGTAGGCGTCTCCTGGGGCGGGGTTAAGGGCCGATCTAATGAAATAATTTTCCGCTCGTGTGAGCAGATCACGAGTGGTTTCTGAGGCTGTGGACCAAACCTCACATGCGTAGAGCCCCGCACTCCTTACGCACGCAAGGTATAATCTGATTTTGGTTTTCTCCTGGAGGGAGCGGCTCCTAAAGAGTGGTAGTAAGGAGCTGATGCGCCATGTCATGTTTTTCCGCGCAGCTTTGATATGCTCCCTCCAGGTAAGTTTGCGGTCGAAGATGACGCCTAGGTAGGTGATGGATTGTCGCCACGGAAGAGTGTGTGCATCTAGGCGGATGGGTGCGACTGTGTGCGTGTTGTGATTGTGTTTATGTGTGAAGATGATGGCTTGGCATTTCTGTGCGTTCAGCGCGAGGCCGTTTTCCGCACTCCAGTTCGATAGTGCTAGTGCGGCGCGCTGGAGCCGTCCTGTGGCAAAATTGATCCGGCTATCTTTCACAGCGTATGCTATGTCGTCTGCGTAGATGAAGCTATGAACTCCGGTGATTGTCGGCGCATCATTAATGAAGAGAGAAAAAAGAAAGGGGGAAAGGACGGCGCCCTGGGGGACGCCGGCATAGATAGGGCGGGGGGAAGAAGTGAAGAGCTGGTATCTTACTGTGAAGGAGCGGTGGGAGAGATAGCTAGTGATTAAGTTAAGAATGTGGAGAGGGATGTAGGGACGAAGTTTGTGAAGAAGTGGGTGGTGGACAGTGTCGAAGGCGGATGAAAAGTCGAAAAAGAGAGCAGGAACTGAGCAGCGACGGCTGAGGGCCGAAGAGACAAAGAAGGCGAAACGGAGTGCCTGCATAGCAGAGGAACGCTGCTTACGAAAACCAAATTGCTCCTCCCTGATAATGCCCTTTTTCTCGAGATCCCGTTGGATTCTCGTGAGAATTATTTTCTCGAGGAGTTTACCGAGAATCGGCAGGAGAGAAATGGGTCGGTAATTTTCCGGGAGGCGCGAGTTCTTATTTGGCTTCGCAAGTAGGGTGATAGTAGCCGCTTTCCATTCGAGTGGAAAGTATTGCACAGAAATGCACGCTGTGTAAATTTGTGCTAGAAGGTCGGCAGCCTTATGCGGTAGGTGTTTAATCATAGCTCCCGTGAGCTTGTCAGGGCCGCTCGACTTCTGTGTTAGTGTTCTTAAGGAGGTCGCGCACCTCATCCGCTTTGATGTGCCAGTCGGACGAGATGGTGATGGGGGGAGTGATGTTAGGTTGAATTTCCGCGGCGGTGGAGGGGAGCTGCAGCGAGCAAGAAATAGGCGGGGGCGAATATCTGTTGGCCAGCATGTCGGCGAATACTTCCGCCTTTACAGCGGGATCATAGGTCGGCGCTAGGCCATTTGGGCGCTGGAGGGCAGTAACGGCGGGGGCGGGGTTTCTAAGGGCTCGCTGCAGTTTCCATAGGTCTTCAGCATTGTTAATTTGCGATTTCTTAATGTACTCTTCCCACATCGCGTTTCTGTGATCTCTCAGGAGGCGAGAGGTTCTCCTCCGTATGCGTTGAAACGCGGCTTTTGCATCGGGGTCGCGCGATTGGTGGTAATGCCTTTGTGCCTTACGGCGCTCTTGAATTAGACGGATCAGCTCGACCGGGGTTTGTGAAGAAGAAGGTGATGATGTGGGGTGTTTAATGGTTGATTCGGTGAAGGCGGATTTGATTTGATAATTAAGGTGGTTGATGGCGCGGTCAATTTCGTGAGTGGTGGAGAGAGAAGGGTTTGAAATAAGTTTGTTGTTAAGTTTAGTTTGGTAAGTTTTCCAGGAGGTATCAGAATTGAGCTTGGAGTAGGTGGGGGCAGCAAAGATATCGTTATGAAGGGCGAAAATGACGGGAAGATGATCAGATGTGAGGTCGTGAAGCGGTTTTGGTGTTGAAAGAGAGAGAGATGGAGAGTGAAGGGCGATGTCCAAGATGTCACTTTCTATGGTGTTGGTGATAGGATTAGTGCGTAGGTGGGTGAAGGAAGAGGGGGGAGTGATGCTGAGCTGATCGCATTGATTTAGGAAGGCTAATAGACGGGCTCCCGAAGAGTTACCAACGCGGCACCCCCAATCCGGATGCTTTGCGTTGAGGTCGCCCGCTATGATAATCGGCGCCCCGAGCGTCAGCAGTGCATCGAGGTCGAGTACCGCGAGTGGTTCCTGAGGCCGCTTGTAGGCGGAGACGACTACGATCGGCCCCCGCGGCGTTCCAATCTCCACCGCTGTGGCCTCGATGCTGGTGAGAGGCGGGGTCACGAGAAGCGTGTGTGGGACCGTACGCCGAATCGCAATTAAAGTTCCACCGCCGCGGTGTGGGCCAGGGCGATCAGAGCGGTAAATGATGAAATTGCTGAGAGTGAATCTGTCGCTAGGCAAGAGATGAGTTTCTTGAATAAGAAAGAGATGGGGGGAGTAGTCAGAGATGAATTGGAGGATTTCGGCTTTTTTCCTTACAACTCCCCCGTTTGCATTCCAGAATACTAATTTAGTTAGGTTAATTATGGGAAGGTTTCCTGTATGAGAGGGGCAATTTGGATGAGTTTAGAGAAGATGTCACCTGGGGTTTTGAGAATTTCAAGGACGGATTTGACTAAGTTAATGATTTTCTTCACTTCTGTGCCCTGCAGAAGTTTGAAGAGTTCTAGGAGTTCGCCGAGACCAGATTCTGGGGGTGTTTGGGCGTTAGGGGAGGGCGCAGATCCAGCGGAGGATGTGATTGGCCGGCCGGCAGTGATATCGGCGAATCCGGTACCTGCGGGAGTGGGGGCAGCGGGGACCAATGAGAGTGGCGGAAAGGCTGGTCGGACGCCTTGGGCGAGCATGGGTGCACTGGCAGTAACTAGGGCGGTGCGTGGCGCCGCGAGGATATGCGATTTTATCTACGCTGACGACGTAGCGTTCGCAGTCAAAGATAGTAGAATTAAATTCGCCATTGCAAAACTTCAGCGTGCCGCAAATGCACTAACGAATTGGAGTGCGGAAAACGGCCTCACGCTGAATGCGCAGAAATGCCAGGCCATTCTCTTCACCCACAAACTTTCTCACAACGCGCACACCGTCGCTCCCATCCGCCTACACGCTCACTCTCTTCCGTGGCAAGACGAAATTAAATACCTAGGCGTCACATTTGACCGACGCCTAAACTGGAATGCACACCTACAAAAAACACAAAGAAACATGATACAACGCATACACTGCCTTCTTCCACTCTTCAAAACCAAATCCCTTCAGGATAAGGTAAAAATCCGCCTGTACCTTGCGTGCGTAAGGAGCGCGGGGCTCTACGCGTGCGAGGTGTGGGCGGCGGCCGCGGGAAGGCGCCGTGAGAAGCTCACGCGCGCCGAACACTCTTTTATTCGCGCCGCTTTCAAGCCCCCACCCGGAACAACTCTCGATACAGAGCTCACAAACAGAAACACCAACACAATTGCCTCTGCCATACACACACTTGCCACGGAGAGAATCAAAACCATTTTCACCAACATCCACCTCCACCCCCATTTTGAGCCCTACACACAATACTACAACAAAAAATCACGACACAAAACCAAAAAAACTACCCACAGACATCATTTTCCAAAAACCACCATAGTTTATCTATCACCTGCATACAACACATTTACACTACACAAACAACACTTAAACACCAAACACACACACACATCAAACATGCATCGGCCTCCGCAGATCACCAAAGCTCTCTCCATTTCACTTCATTTCATTCATTCATTCGTCACTTCATTTCATTCACTTCATTTCACTTCATTTCACTCATTAAACCCATCACCCAAACCATGTAAATATGTAAATATTCTCACACCACCTCACCTCACTCATTTAACTCAACACTCAAATGCCATCTTAAAAAACATGTATATATGTAAATATCCCCACATCACCTGTACATAAACTCTTAGATATAAAATCAAATTATATATTAGGTATACACTAGGTTACATATTAGTTATGTTCACATCAAATATTTAAAGATAGTTCATTAGATATGTTCATTAGATATGTTCATAGATAGATATATTAGATATGTTCACATCAAATATTTAAAGATAGTTCATTAGATATTAGGTTATATAATAGGTATTAGGTATTAGAATATATATCAATTATCCAAATTATATTATTGTTAGCAATTTATTAGGCATTAGATTTCATTAGTTATATTCAGGTGTTCAATTATTAGTTATATTCAGGTGTTATATTCAGGTGTTCAAAGATAATCCATTAGGCATTAGGTTATATATTAGCTACCCAAATTACATATTGTTCACATTAGGCACTCAAAGGAAATTTATTAGGCATTAGGTTATATTAGTTATGTTCACACCAGGTATCTTGTATTATATAAACTGTATATTATATAAATAAATAAATAAAAAAAAAAAATAAAAAAAAAAACCGGGGAGCGACTAACGACGGGAAATGACATGATGAAGCAACATCACTTCTTTCTGGGAGCAGCTAAGAGAATAAGAGGAAAGAAAACGAAAGAATAATAAGCAGAAACAACAAGCGCGCCGCCCAAATACGAGAAAATCGTAAGGCGGCCGCAAAAAATTTGATTAAACACTTGAAGAAAAACCACCGGCGGAAGAGCTCCCCACCAGGAGCAGGCCGCCATAATTCGGCCATAAACGACGTCGCGAGGATATGCGAGGCGCCGCGAGGACACCAAGGCGGGAGTAATAAGGCGGGAGTTTGTTCGCGTTGCGTTCGCTCGAGAAGTTTTAGGAATTCTAGGAGTTGGACTTGCGCGAATTTTGACAGGAGTTGGAGTTCGAGAAGTTTTAGGAACTTTAGGAGTTTATAGTTGTGTGCGAACTGAATTCGAGAAGTTTTAGGAAACTTAGGAGTTTATAGTTGTGTGCGCGAATTGAACTTGCATTTTGGCAGATTGCAATTTTAACAGATTGCATGTTTAATAACTGTAAATAACTGTACATATCTAGTTGGAGTTTGAGAAGTTTTAGGAATTTTAGGAGTTTATAGTTGTGTGCGCGAATTGAACTTGCACTTTGGCAGATTGCAATTTTAACAGATTGCATGTTTAATAACTGTAAATAACTGTACATATCTAAGTGTTTATAGTTGTATTTATAGTCACATACAGTTTAGTTTATGTTTATAGTCACACTCAGTTTAGTTAATTTTCCAATCAAAAGTGCTCTCCAACAATCACTCCGCTGAACAAAACCATGCTTGTCCGCCGGACATGCTAGCGGAGAAGCAAACGGAGAACTCTGCCGCCAGCCCGGTCCAGACGCGCGCCCGTGCACACCAGAAACTAAACCGCTCTATCTCTCTTCCGCGACGAAAACATTGTCGTGCTTGTCAGTTCCTCGATAACTCACTGGGCCACACGTGTTTGGTGCCACGTCGCACGGACCCGGCCCTACAGGACGACATTGACGCGCTGCGGAGAGCCGAAGCAGAGGAAGCCGCCGCCAAGCGCAGCGCACGCGCCGCACTCCAAGCGGCACCTTCCACGCCGCCTGAGACGCCTGCCACGCCGCCCACAACCGACAAAACCACAGTGGCGCCTGACGCGCTGACTGCCACCCCTGAACCCAGCGCGCCCACCGCGGCGCCTATTACATCGCCTTCATCTGTTCATTCATCATCACCTACAACCGGTGAGTCTGTGGAGGACGAAAACACCGCGGAGACGCGCACGTCTGGCCCCCTATCCCCCCGCCCACCCCGCCAGTCAGACTCCCCCACCATGAATACCGCCGAGAGCGAAAACGCCCCCACTGCAAACTCCCTCGATGACAATGACGACGGTTGGCAACTCGTGGCGAGGCGCGTGTTCCTAGGTCGCCAGGGCAACTCGAATGAAAATTTATACTCCGTGCCGGTGCGAAACCGCTACCAACTGCTAACACCGCGCAACTCTCCCGCCCCTCAGGCACCACCCATACCGGTGCAGCAGAACACTGCCGCCCCGTCCCGCGCACCTCAGCCCCCACGCCCCCGAGAATCCGTCGGGGAAATATCTATACAACAGCCAGTCGATGTAAAGGCAATCCTAGCTGCCCTTACACCCCACATCACTGCCCCCCTCCGCGGAACCACCACCCCCGCCTTTTTAACATTAAAACCCAGCAATCGCGCCGACCACGGCAAAATAATTCAGATACTCGAGCGAATGCAGAAATTCAATCGAGACGCCCAGTCTTTCTTCCGCCGGGCAACAGCCGAGCGACGCCACCGCCTCGTCATTCGCGGCCTTCCCGCTGACGTCAACACAGATGAGCTGCGCGAAGAGCTAGAGAGGGCAGGGCTGCACACTTTTCACATAAGTGAAATGCGGCGCCCTCTCTACTCCGAGCATGGCAAAACTTTTGCCAGCCTCGGCCTGTACATGGTAGAAATTGACCATCAAAAAATAAACCAGGCTAAAACAATTACAGTATTAAAAAACTGTATCATTGCGTGGGAGGAGCATAGCGGAAGCGACAGAGTACCACACTGCAAGCGGTGTCAAATGTGGGGCCACTCCCACAACGGGTGCAGGAGAAACACCATCTGCCTGTATTGCGGAGGCGGTCACGCCTTCGAGGCATGTCAACGCACAGGAACACCGAAATGTGCAAACTGTCAGGGGCCGCACACAGCCAATTACGGCGAATGCGTAGCCCTTGCTAATTACAAGGCCGCACGGGCGCAGCGCCTCGCGGGTGCGCGACAGGCGCGCTCCGCCGCTGATCATGCGCGACGCATAAATAATTATGCAGCACCGCGCACAGCGCTTGTCACCTCAACGCCCGTTGCTCCCACCCCAGACGCCTTCCCAGCGCTGCCCGGATTGGCCCCCGTCGCTCCCACCACCGCGAGCACCCTATTGGCCCCCTTCGCTGACGTCATCACCGGCCGGCCAACCGCGGCGCCCTCTGCTCCTCCCGCGAACTCAAACGCGATTTCGACCCCGACATCCGCTCTCGGCGGCCTCTCAGAGCTCTCTGAACTCATAACACTCCTCCGCGGAGTGAATCTCACACTTATTATTTCCACAGTTAAACGCATTTTAGAAATTTTCCGCGGCCCAGGTAACACTTTAGAAAAACTCCTTTCTATCATTCCCATCATCGAATCTGCCTTCCCATGAACCCTTCACCAAACTCCTTCTTCAAAATCGTCTCCTGGAATGGGAACGGCGGCTTAATCCGCAAAAAAGCGGAGTTAGAACAATTTCTAACGGACTATTCACCGCACGTCGTTCTCATCCAGGAGACACACCTTCTTCCGGCCGAAGCATTCTCACTTCGGCATTTCTATACTTATAAAAACAGCCGTCCTGGGCCGCACCGCGGCGGTGGCACTCTTATAGCTATTCGGAAAAATATCCCACATACGCTTCTGGTAATGCCGCCTCTCGCCGCAATAGAAGCCACAGCTGTTGAAGTAGGAACGCCGCAAGGAGCGATTATACTCGTCTCCGCCTATAAGCGGCCTCAACTTCAACTAGAGGAAAGCGACCTCGATACGCTGCTGACGCTCGGACCGTCGGTAATAATAGCAGGCGATCTAAATGCAAAGCACACGGACTGGGGCTGCCGTGTGCGGAACGCTGCGGGAAATCGCCTGCTCTCCTACCTGAATAGAAGCAATCAGCTCACCATTTCCGCTCCCCCATCTATCACCCACCTCCGCACCAACCTTTTTACAAATCAGATAGAAGGCGATATCCTAGATATCGCCCTTCATTCCCCCTCCATTACCATCACAACCCCCAAACCCCTTCACGACCTGACATCTGATCACCTCCCGATTCTCTTTGCCCTGCAGAGAGCTCTCTTCTCCGCCCCCGCCCCAAAACCCAAACCCGTCACCGATTGGGCTTCGTTTAAAACAAAGGTTTCAAACAAGCTCATCGGAAACCCCGTCCTAGATTCCCCTCACAATATTGACCGTGCCATTACCCACCTCAATTACCAAATTAAAACCGCCTTCCACGAAAACTCCCACACCCCCGCATCTTCTCTAAACTCTAACCAGACACCCGTCGAGCTGATTCGTCTCATTCAGGAGCGCCGAAAGGCGCAGAGAGAATACCACCGCTCTCACGACCCCGCAGCGAAAGCGGCGTATCAATCTATTCGGCGGAAAACCTCCAAGCTCTTGCGGGAGCACAGGAATGCGATGTGGGAACAACTCATTCAAAATTCCCAAATAAATAACGCAAAAGATCTGTGGAAATTGCAACGGGCCTTGCGAAGCCCACAGCCGGCCACCACAGCACTTAATCGACCCCACGGCCTACCTCCCACCTACGACCCCGCAGTAAAAGTAGAAGTCTTTGCAGATACTCTGCAATCGCGCTTCTCTTCACCTTCCATCGGCCTTTCTCTTCCAGCCACCGCCGCGGAAATTTCTTTTTCTCCGACGCCCCCACACGAAATTCCGTCTGACTGGCAAATCACTGAGGATGAGGTAAGCGACCAACTTAATAACATTGACACGAAACGAGCGGGCGGGCCGGACAAACTCTCAGGCGAAATGCTAAAGAAACTACCTCCTAAGGCCGCCCGTCTCCTAGCTTCCATTTACACTGCCTGCATTTCTGTGCAATATTTCCCCGCAGCATGGAAATCTGCGACTGTGACGGTAATTCCGAAACCGAACAAAAACTCGCGTCTCCCGGAAAACTATCGACCGATCCCCCTCCTCCCGATTCTCGGCAAACTCTTCGAGAAACTAATCCTCAAGAGAATTCTGCCAGATTTCGAGCAGCGAGGAATTATTAGGGGGACGCAGTTCGGCTTTCGGAAGAATCGCTCCTCCGCTCTTCAAGCTCTCCGCTTTGCTCTCTTCGCTTCTTCTGCAATCGACCGCCACTGTACTCTTCCAGCTCTCTTCTTCGACTTCTCTTTCGCCTTCGATACCGTCCACCACCCACTCCTTCTTCACAAACTTCGCCCCTACGTCCCCACATTTCTACTAAATCTAATTACAAGCTACCTGTCATCCCGCTCTTTCTCTGTCATCTATAAATCCCACACCTCCTCTTCTCGCTCCATTCTCGCCGGCGTCCCACAAGGAGCCGTGCTCTCTCCCTTCCTTTTCTCTCTCTTTATAAATGACTCTCCTACTACTACAGGAGTGAGCGATTTTATCTACGCTGACGACGTAGCGTTCGCAGTCAAAGATAGTAGAATTAAATTCGCCATTGCAAAACTTCAGCGTGCCGCAAATGCACTAACGAATTGGAGTGCGGAAAACGGCCTCACGCTGAATGCGCAGAAATGCCAGGCCATTCTCTTCACCCACAAACTTTCTCACAACGCGCACACTGTCGCTCCCATCCGCCTACACACTCACTCTCTTCCGTGGCAAGACGAAATTAAATACCTAGGCGTCACATTTGACCGACGCCTAAACTGGAATGCACACCTACAAAAAATACAAAGAAACATGATACAACGCATACACTGCCTTCTTCCACTCTTCAAAACCAAATCCCTTCAGGATAAGGTAAAAATCCGCCTGTACCTTGCGTGCGTAAGGAGCGCGGGGCTCTACGCGTGCGAGGTGTGGGCGGCGGCCGCGGGAAGGCGCCGTGAGAAGCTCACGCGCGCCGAACACTCTTTTATTCGCGCCGCTTTCAAGCCCCCACCCGGAACAACTCTCGATACAGAGCTCACAAACAGAAACACCAACACAATTGCCTCTGCCATACACACACTTGCCACGGAGAGAATCAAAACCATTTTCACCAACATCCACCTCCACCCCCATTTTGAGCCCTACACACAATACTACAACAAAAAATCACGACACAAAACCAAAAAACTACCCACAGACATCATTTTCCAAAAACCACCATAGTTTATCTATCACCTGCATACAACACATTTACACTACACAAACAACACTTAAACACCAAACACACACACACATCAAACATGCATCGGCCTCCGCAGATCACTAAAGCTCTCTCCATTTCACTTCATTTCATTCATTCATTCGTCACTTCATTTCATTCACTTCATTTCACTTCATTTCACTCATTAAACCCATCACCCAAACCATGTAAATATGTAAATATTCTCACACCACCTCACCTCACTCATTTAACTCAACACTCAAATGCCATCTTAAAAAACATGTATATATGTAAATATCCCCACATCACCTGTACATAAACTCTTAGATATAAAATCAAATTATATATTAGGTATACACTAGGTTACATATTAGTTATGTTCACATCAAATATTTAAAGATAGTTCATTAGATATGTTCATTAGATATGTTCATTAGATATGTTCATTAGATATGTTCATAGATAGATATATTAGATATGTTCACATCAAATATTTAAAGATAGTTCATTAGATATTAGGTTATATAATAGGTATTAGGTATTAGAATATATATCAATTATCCAAATTATATTATTGTTAACAATTTATTAGGCATTAGGTTTTATTAGTTATATTCAGGTGTTCAATTATTAGTTATATTCAGGTGTTATATTCAGGTGTTCAAAGATAATCCATTAGGCATTAGGTTATATATTAGTTACCAAAATTACATATTGTTCACATTAGGCACTCAAAGGAAATTTATTAGGCATTAGGTTATATTAGTTATGTTCACACCAGGTATCTTGTATTGTATAAACTGTATATTATATATATATAAAAAAAAAAAAAACAACAACCGGGGAGCGACTAACGACGGGAAATGACATGATGAAGCAACATCACTTCTTTCTGGGAGCAGCTAAGAGAATAAGAGGAAAGAAAACGAAAGAATAATAAGCAGAAACAACAGGCGCGCCGCCCAAATACGAGAAAATCGTAAGGCGGCCGCAAAAAAGTTGATTAAATACTTGAAGAAAAACCACCGGCGGAAGAGCTCCCCACCAGGAGCAGGCCGCCATATTTCGGCCATAAACGACGTCCCGAGGATATTCTGCTGGCGGAGCGCGTCGGCGGCGGAGCGAGCAAGTCGTGCTCCTTGAAGTTGACGTGAGCGTGCTTCGCGGTAGGCGAGTAGCGCAGGGCACTCGCCGTAAGTTGCGACGTGCGCCTCTCCGCAGTTGGCACATTTGGGTTGACCACTGCGGGGGCAGTCGTCGAAGCTGTGTCCATTGCCGCAGAACAAACAGACTGGGTTTCGGCGGCACCCGCTCTGCGAGTGGCCCCACATCTGGCACCGCTTACAGTGCGGAGCACGCCCAGCCCCCTTGTACTCCTCCCATCTGATGAGGAGGTTCTGTAGCGCTTGGATGGTTTTAATTTGATTGATTTGGGCATAATTGATTTCCACTAGGTATAGACCTAGAGAATCAAACACTTTTCTGCCGTTTAAATCTATGCGTGGTCGCATCATTTCCGAAATAAAGTGGACAGTCACGCCTTGAGATTGTATTTCCTCCTTAAGGGAGTTAATGTCAGCTCCACCAATAACCTCGCGGCGCCACGCACCGCCCTAGTTACTGCCAGCGCACCCATGCTCGCCCAAGGCGTCCGACCAGCCTTTCCGCCACTCTCATTGGTCCCCGCTGCCCCCACTCCCGCAGGTACCGGATTCGCCGATATCACTGCCGGCCGGCCAATCACATCCTCCGCTGGTTCTGCGCCCTCCCCAAACGCCCAAACACCCCCAGAATCTGGTCTCGGCGAACTCCTAGAACTCTTCAAACTTCTGCAGGGCACAGAAGTGAAGAAAATCATTAACTTAGTCAAATCCGTCATTGAAATTCTCAAAACCCCAGGTGACATCTTCTCTAAACTCATCCAAATTGCCCCTCTCATACAGGAAACCTTCCCATAATTAATTTAACTAAATTAGTATTCTGGAATGCAAACGGGGGAGTTGTAAGGAAAAAAGCCGAAATCCTCCAATTCATCTCTGACTACTCCCCCCATCTCTTTCTTATTCAAGAAACTCATCTCTTGCCTAGCGACAGATTCACTCTCAGCAATTTCATCATTTACCGCTCTGATCGCCCTGGCCCACACCGCGGCGGTGGAACTTTAATTGCGATTCGGCGTACGGTCCCACACACGCTTCTCGTGACCCCGCCTCTCACCAGCATCGAGGCCACAGCGGTGGAGATTGGAACGCCGCGGGGGCCGGTCGTGGTCGTCTCCGCCTACAAGCGGCCTCAGGAACCACTCGCGGTACTCGACCTCGATGCACTGCTGACGCTCGGGGCGCCGATTATCATAGCGGGCGACCTCAACGCAAAGCATCCGGATTGGGGATGCCGCGTTGGTAACTCTTCGGGAGCCCGTCTATTAGCCTTCCTAAATCAATGCGATCAGCTCAGCATCACTCCCCCCTCTTCCTTCACCCACCTACGCACTAATCCTATCACGAACACCATAGAAAGTGACATCCTGGACATCGCCCTTCACTCTCCATCTCTCTCTCTATCAACACCAAAACCGCTTCACGACCTCACATCTGATCATCTTCCCGTCATTTTCGCCCTTCATAACGATATCTTTGCTGCCCCCACCCACTCCAAGTTCAATTCTGATACCTCCTGGAAAACTTACCAAACTAAACTAAACAACAAACTTATCTCAAACCCTTCTCTCTCCACCACTCACGAAATTGACCGCGCCATCAACCACCTTAATTATCAAATTAAATCCGCCTTCACCGAATCAACCATTAAACACCCCACATCATCACCTTCTTCTTCACAAACCCCGGTCGAGCTGATCCGTCTAGTTCAAGAGCGCCGTAAGGCACAAAGGCATTACCACCAATCGCGCGACCCCGACGCAAAAGCCGCGTTTCAACGCATACGGAGGAGAACCTCTCGCCTCCTGAGAGATCACAGAAACGCGATGTGGGAAGAGTACATTAAAAAATCGCAAATTAACAATGCTGAAGACCTATGGAAACTGCAGCGAGCCCTTAGAAACCCCGCCCCCGCCGTTACTGCCCTCCAGCGCCCAAATGGCCTAGCGCCGACCTATGATCCCGCTGTAAAGGCGGAAGTATTCGCCGACATGCTGGCTAACAGATATTCGCCCCCGCCTATTTCTTGCTCGCTGCAGCTCCCCTCCACCGCCGCGGAAATTCAACTTAACATCACTCCCCCCATCACCATCTCGTCCGACTGGCACATCAAAGCGGATGAGGTGCGCGACCTCCTTAAGAACACTAACACAAAGAAGTCGAGCGGCCCTGACAAGCTCACGGGAGCTATGATTAAACACCTACCGCATAAGGCTGCCGACCTTCTAGCACAAATTTACACAGCGTGCATTTCTGTGCAATACTTTCCACTCGAATGGAAAGCGGCTACTATCACTCTACTTGCGAAGCCAAATAAGAACTCGCGCCTCCCGGAAAATTACCGACCCATTTCTCTCCTGCCGATTCTCGGTAAACTCCTCGAGAAAATAATTCTCACGAGAATCCAACGGGATCTCGAGAAAAAGGGCATTATCAGGGAGGAGCAATTTGGTTTTCGTAAGCAGCGTTCCTCTGCTATGCAGGCACTTCGTTTCGCCTTCTTTGTCTCTTCGGCCCTCAGCCGTCGCTGCTCAGTTCCTGCTCTCTTTTTCGACTTTTCATCCGCCTTCGACACTGTCCACCACCCACTTCTTCACAAACTTCGTCCCTACATCCCTCTCCACATTCTTAACTTAATCACTAGCTATCTCTCCCACCGCTCCTTCACAGTAAGATACCAGCTCTTCACTTCTTCCCCCCGCCCTATCTATGCCGGCGTCCCCCAGGGCGCCGTCCTTTCCCCCTTTCTTTTTTCTCTCTTCATTAATGATGCGCCGACAATCACCGGAGTTCATAGCTTCATCTACGCAGACGACATAGCATACGCTGTGAATGATAGCCGGATCAATTTTGCCACAGGACGGCTCCAGCGTGCCGCACTAGCACTATCGAATTGGAGTGCGGAAAACGGCCTCGCGCTGAACGCACAGAAATGCCAAGCCATCATCTTCACACATAAACTCAATCACAACACGCACACAGTCGCACCCATCCGCCTAGATGCACACACTCTTCCGTGGCGACAATCCATCACCTACCTAGGCGTCATCTTCGACCGCAAACTTACCTGGAGGGAGCACATCAAAGCTGCGCGGAAAAACATGACATGGCGCATCAGCTCCTTACTACCACTCTTTAGGAGCCGCTCCCTCCAGGAGGAAACCAAAATCAGATTATACCTTGCGTGCGTAAGGAGTGCGGGGCTCTACGCATGTGAGGTTTGGTCCACAGCCTCAGAAACCACTCGTGATCTGCTCACACGAGCGGAAAATTATTTCATTAGATCGGCCCTTAACCCCGCCCCAGGAGACGCCTACTCAAATGTTCTCCTCTCATATAATGTTAACTCTATCACCTCCACCATTCACACACTCGCCACGGAAAGAATCACCTCAATCTTTTCAAACATTGACTCACACCCCCTCTTTCCTCCCTACCTTCAATACTTCCTTAAAAAATCTCGATTCAAAACTAAGAAACTCCCTTCTGACGTCATCTTCTTGAAACCTCCCTAAACTCCTCAAAATTTAACTTCTTACTCTCTTCATTCCTCCCTCGTCATACAAGTTGCGGGCGAGGAACAGATTCTGTAAAGACCTCCACCCCAAATTTTATACTCCGAGCCATTATGTGTACTGCGCTGCGCTCCATGCCTCTCTCTGCTACCTTCTCGTCTCCTCACCCTCTGTACCTACTAGTGCCACTTTATTCACTTCCCATTCTTCCAAACTGTACCTTTTATTTAATTATACTATTCAATCTCTGTATTGCTACCACATCCATGTAAATATACTTTGTGATTTTATTTGTTATATTTTGCTCTTATGCCCAGATATCAAACTGGAAATGTAATCAACCATGTACATTCAACAAACCTTACGCCCTAGACAAAACTCAATAATATGTTGTAAATAAAATTGTAAATAACATTTGTAAATAAGACTTAGATTAGGAACAATCAGAATTAGATTAGAAATTAGATATATAAGACGTAGGTTAGGTATCAGTAGAATTAAGCTAGGACTTAGGTACTAGGCATAATAGGAAAAACCTGTAAACAATATGTAAACAACTTAAACAGAACTAGATAGAAACTTGTTAGGATGATTAAGATTTATTAGATAATAGGACTATATTTTAAGACTTATGTACAACTTATAATAAATAAAAACGACCGGTTGGTGTGCGCGAAACGGGAAATGACCAAAAAAACAACAACAAGGGAGCAGCTAAGCTAACAAAAATATAGAACTGAATTAAAAAATCATCGCGGGCGCCCAACATGAGACAATCATAGGGCGCCCGCAAAAAGCCTACAATTCCAAAAGCCAACATCAAATCGGAAGAGCTCCACCCGGAGCAGGCCGAAAGGACTGTCAACCACCACTATGATGGAGCTCTTCCGATTTGATTTTGGCAGATGGTTGATGTAGAAACTTTTTGCGGGCGCCCTATGATTGTCTCATATTGGGCGCCCGCAGTGTTTTTTATTGTAAAATCTTGCATTTGATTTTACTAGGCTGCTCCCTTGAAGTAAGTCATTTCCCGTTTCGCACACGCAAACAGGTCCTTTTATTTATTTACGTTGTACATGTTTTACTTAAAGCTAGTACCTATTATCTACTTAAATCCTAATGTTTCTGAAATTTTCTAACCTAAATTCTATCTATAAGTGGTTTACAGGTTTTTACAAAAGTTTTTACTATACCTAATCCCTAATTTCTAATTTAATCCTAAATGTTTCCTACCTAGATTTTATTTACATATTTACAAGTTTTCCTACTTTAATTATTACAAAATGTTTGCGCTATACCTAATACCTAATTCCTAACTTAATTCTAAATGTTTCATACCTAAATTTTATTTACAAATATTTACAAGTTTTCCTAATTTAGTTACTATAAAATTTTACACTATACCTAATGCCTAAATTCTTAACTTAATTCTATATGTTCCTACCTAGATTATTTACAAAAATTTACAAGTTTACATATTTATTTTCTATTTAGATTCTGATGTGGATCCTAATGGAAGGCAATGAGCGCAGTATATCACAGATAGTAGCTAGAGTATTAAATTCTAGTGTGATCTTTGGGAATCTGTTCCTCGCCCGCAACTTAACTGACGAGGGATAAGTGTTAAGGGAATTTAAGGAGGTTTCAGAAAGGTGACATCGGAAGGGAGTTTCTTTGTTTTAAAGCGGGATTTTTTGTTAAAGTATTGGATGTAGGGGCGAAAGAGGGTGTGTGTGTCAATGTTTGAGAAGATGGAAGTTATTCTATCCGTGGCGAGTGTGTGAATGGTGGAGGAGATGGTGTTGGTGTTGTGTGTGCGGAGTGTTTGCGTAGGCGTCGCCTGGAGCTAGTTTTAGAGCCGTTTTTATAAAATAACTAGCTGACCCGGCGAACTCTGTTCCGCCTTAACAGAGAACTCCGTTCCGCCCAAACATACGAAAACTCGCGAAATCACGCAAAAACGTGCGAAATCACGCGAAAACATGCGAAATCACGCGAAAACATGCGAAATCACGCGAAAACATGCGAAAACGTGCGTTCTCACACAGGAAAACTGTCGAACGGGATAAACAGTATCCTATGTCCGTCTCCTGGCTTTAAGCTTCCTGCTCACCAAATCGGTACAGCCGTTCTTGAGTTATAAATAGTGTAACTAACACGACTATATATAGATATAACGGCGAACGAAAGGCGGCTTTCATTATCGCCTTCTGTTATCAGTGCGGCGTTACAACAATGGGCTACAACAGACAACAACGACCGCTAACATGCGAAATCACGCGAAAACGTGCAAAAACGTGCGTTCTCACATAGGAACGCTGTCGAACGGGATAAACAGTATCCTATGTCCGTCTCCTGGCTCTAAGCTTCCTGCTCACCAATTTTCAGCCAAATCGGTACAGCCGTTCTTGAGTTATAAATAGTGTAACTAACACGACTTTATATATATATATATATATATATATATATATATATATATATATATATATATATATATATAAATTCTCTGCTCTTGTGAGTACACCACGCGTTGTCGTTGGCGCCGTGGCCCAGACCTCGCAAGCGTAGAGCCCCGCACTTCGTACGCATGCGAGGTACAGTCTAATCTTTGTTTTCTCCAGAAGGGAGCGGCTCCTGAAGAGTGGTAGCAGGGAGCTGATGCGCCAAGTCATTTTTTTCCTGGCTTCTCTGATGTGCTCCCTCCAGGTGAGTTTGGAGTCGAATATAACGCCTAGATATGTGACAGATTGTCGTCACGGAAGAGTGTGAGCATCTAGGCGGATGGGCGCGACAGTGTGCGTGTTGTGGTTGAGTTTATGTGTGAAAATGATAGCTTGGCATTTCTGTGCGTTCAGCGCGAGGCCGTTTTCCGCACTCCAGTTCGATAGTGCAAGTGCGGCGCGCTGGAGCCGTCCTGTGGCAAAATTGATCCGGCTATCCTTCACAGCGTACGCTATGTCGTCTGCGTAGACGAAGCTATGCACTCCGGTGATCGCCGGCGCATCGTTAATGAAGAGAGAGAAAAGAAAGGGAGAGAGGACGGCGCCCTGGGGGACGGAAGAAGAGCGAGAAGAGGGGGACGGAAGAGGGCGCTAGGGCGAGAGGAAGAAATGAAGAGCTGGTATTTTACGGTGAAGGAGCGGTGAGAGAGATAGCTAGTGATTAAGTTAAGAATGTGGAGAGGGATGTAGGGACGAAGTTTGTGAAGAAGAAGCGGGTGGTGGACAGTGTCGAAGGCGGATGAGAAGTCGAAAAAGAGAGCAGGAGCTGAGCAGCGGCGGCTAAGAGCCGAAGAAACGAAGAAGGCGAAACGAAGCGCCTGCATAGCAGAGGAACGCTGCTCACGAAAACCAAATTGCTCCTCCCTGATAGTGCCCTTTTTCTCGAGATCCCGTTGGATTCTCGTGAGGGTTATTTTCTCGAGGAGTTTACCGAGAATCGGCAGGAGAGAAATGGGCCGGTAGTTTTCCGGGAGGCGCGAGTTCTTATTTGGCTTCGCAAGTAGAGTGATGATAGCCGCTTTCCATTCGAGTGGAAAGTATTGCACAGAAATGCACGCTGCATTTATTTGTGCTAAGAGGTCGGCGGCCTTTTGCGGTAGATGTTTAATCATTGCTCCCGTGAGCTTGTCAGGGCCGCTCGACTTCTTCGTGTTTGTGTTTTTAAGAAGGTCGCGCACTTCATCCGCTTTGATGTGCCAGTCCGACGAGATGGTGATGGGGGGAGCGATGTTGAATTGAATTTCCGCGACGGTTGTAGGGAGCTGCAGCGAGCGTGAAATAGGCGGGGGCGTATATCTATTTGCCAGCATGTCGGCGAATACTTCCGCCTTTACAGCGGGGTCGTAAGTCGGCGCTAGGCCATTTGGGCCCTCGAGGGCGGTGACAGCGGGGGCGGGGTTTCTGAGGGCTCGCTGCAGTTTCCATAGGTCTTCTGCATTGTTTATTTGCGATTTTTTAATGTACTCTTCCCACATCGCGTTTCTGTGGTCTCTCAGGAGGCGAGATGTTCTCCTCCTTATGCGCTGATACGCGGCTTTTGCATCGGGGTCACGCGATCGGTGGTATTGCCTTTGTGCCTTACGGCGCTCTTGGATAAGACGGATCAGCTCAACCGGGCTTTGTAAGGAGGAAGATGATGGTATGGGGTGTTTGATGGTTGATTCGCTAAAGGCAGATTTAATTTGATTATTAAGGTGGTTGATGGCGCGGTCAATTTCGTGAGTAGTCGAGAGAGAGGGGTTTGAAATAAGTTTATTGTTTAATTTAGTTTGGTAGGTTTTCCAGGAGGTTTCAGAATTGAGCTTGGAGTGAGTAGGGGCAGCGAAGATATCATTATGTAGGGCGAAAATGACGGGAAGATGATCAGATGTGAGGTCGTGAAGTGGTTTTAGGGTTGAAAGAGAGAGAGATGGAGAGTAAAGAGCAATATCCAGGTGAAGGAAGAAGGTGGGACGATGCTGAGCTGATCGCATTGATTGAGAAAGGCTAATAGACGGGCTCCCGAAGAGTTACCAACGCGGCATCCCCAATCCGGATGCTTCGCGTTGAGGTCGCCCGCTATGATGATCGGCGCCCCGAGCGTCAGCAGTGCATCGAGGTCGAGTACCGCGAGTTGTTCCTGAGGCCGTTTGTAGGCGGAGACGACCACGATCGGCCCCCGCGGCGTTCCAATCTCCACCGCTGTGGCCTCGAAGCTGGTGAGAGGCGGGGTCACGAGAAACGTGTGTGGGATCGTACGCCGAATCGCAATTAAAGTACCACCGCCGCGGTGTGGTCCAGAGCGATCAGAGCGGTAGATAATGAAATTGTTGAGAGTGAATCTATCGCTAGGCAGGAGATGAGTTTCTTGAATAAGAAAGAGATGGGGGGAGTAGTCAGAGATGAATTCGAGGATTTCAGCTTTTTTTTCTTAAAATTCCCCCATTTGCATTCCAGAATACTAATTTAGTTAAATTAATTATGGGAAGGTTTCCTGTATGAGAGGGGCAATTTGGATTAATTCTGAGAAGATGTCACCTGGGGTGTTAAGAATTTCAATGACCGATTTGATTAAATTGATAATTTTCTTCACTTCTGAGCCCTGCAGAAGTTTGAAGACTTCTAGGAGCTCGCCGAGACCAGATTCTGGGGGTGTTGCGGCGTTCGGGGAGGGCGCAATTTCAGCGGAGGCTGCGATTGGCCGGCCGGCAGTGATATCGGCGAATCCGGTGCCTATGGGAGTGGGGGCAGGGGGGACCAATGAAAGTGGCGGAAAGGCTGGTCGGACACCTTGGGCGAGCATGGGTGCGCTGGCAGTAACTAGGGCGGCGCGTGGCGCCGCGAGGGCGCCCTAACAACTAACTAAGCGGAGAACTGGCTTAAAAACTGTTATCATAAGATAGGAAAATAGGATTAGGACTTTTTAATATTACAGATAAAACATTGTAAAATTGTAATGTAAAAAACAAACAAAACTTGTATTGTAAATAATGTAAATAAGTTTTTAAAAAAATGTATATAAACAATAAATAAATAAAAAGACCGGCAAACGGATGCGAAACGGGAAATGACTAAACTTCAAATTTTGGGAGCAGCTTACAAACAGCCACGAAAATGAAAATAAGCAAGGACAGCATGAAACATACTAGTGACAACCCACCAAAATGATATAAAAAAAACCAGTGGAAAACCTAATCAAACGATCGCGGGCGCCAACATGATACAATCATAACGGCGCCCGCAAACAAATCAGAGAAGAAAAAATATCAAAGAAGAAACCAAATCGGATAAGCTCCACATCGGAGCAGGCCGCAGAATCTTTTCACTTCCACGAGGACCGAGGGCGCCCGCAAAAAGCCTACAATTCCAAAAAGCTAACATCAAATCGGAAGAGCTCCACCCGGAGCCGGCCGTAAAGACTGTAAACCACCACGACTGATGCGAGAGTTGCGCGAATTTGAGACGCGCGCTCGCTCAGTTTTCGTTCGAGTTTTTCGTTCGAGGAGTTTTAGGAGTTGGAGTTAAGTTGAGTTTAGTTGAGTTGAGTTGAGTCGAGAATCCGAGTTCGAGTTTGAGTTGCGCGAATTGAACTTGCGCGAATTTTGACAGACTGCATGTTTAATAACTGTAAATAACTGTGCATATCTAAGTGTTTATAGTTGTGTTTATAGTCACATATAGTCACACACAGTTTAGTTCGTGTTTATAGTTGTGTTTACAGTTGTGTTTATAGTTGTGCAAATAGTCGCACACAGCCGTATGTTGACAGTTGCACTACTTAATATTTGCTCTAATAGGTGAACTGATAATTACCATAGCGGACTGGTGTTGCACAGGTATTAATTTCCGTATCGCACAGGAGTAAATTGCGATTCTAATCAAAAGTGCTCTCTAATAATCTCTCCGCTGAACAAAACCATGCTTGTCCGCCGGACATGCTAGCGGAGAAGCAAACGGAGAACTCTGCCGCCAGCCCGGTTCAGACGCGCGCCCGCGCACACCAAAAACTAAACCGCTCTATTTCTCTTCCGCGACGAAAACATTGTCGTGCCTGTCAGTTCCTCGACAATTCACTGGGCCACATGTGCATGG
This sequence comes from Teleogryllus occipitalis, assembly GCA_011170035.1. Classification (NCBI taxonomy): domain Eukaryota; kingdom Metazoa; phylum Arthropoda; class Insecta; order Orthoptera; family Gryllidae; genus Teleogryllus; species Teleogryllus occipitalis. The sequence goes on from BLKR01005856.1 coordinate 24,163, forward strand.
TGCCACGCCGCACGGACCCGGCCCTACAGGACGACATCGACGCGCTGCGGAGAGCCGAAGCGGAGGAAGCCGCCGCCAAGCGCGCACGCGCCGCACTCCACGCGGCGCCTTCCACGCCGCCTGAAACGCCCGCCACGCCGCCTACAATGGCTGACACAATCACAGTGGCGCCTGACGCGCTGAGTGCCGCCCCTGAACCCAACGCGCCCACCGCGGCGCCTATTACATCGCCTTCATCTCTTGTTCATTCATCATCACCTACAACCGGTGAGTCTGTGGAGAACGAAAACACCGCGGAGACGCGCACGTCTGGCCCCCCATCCCCCCGCCCACCCCGCCAGTCAGACACCCTCACCACGAATACCGCCGAGAGCGAAAACGCCCCCACAGTAAACTCCCCCGATGACAATGACGACGGTTGGCAGCTCGTGGCGAAGCGCGTGTTCCTGCGTCGCCAGGACAACTCTAATGAAAATCTATATTCCGTGCCGGTGCGAAACCGCTACCAACTTCTAACACCGCGCAACTCTCCCGCCCCTCAGGCACCACCCACACCGGAGCAGCAGAACGCTGCCGCCCCCTCCCGCCCCCCTCAGCCCCCGCGCCCCCGAGAATCCGTCGGGGAAATATCAATACAACAGCCAGTCGACGTAAAGGCGATCCTAGCTGCCCTTACACCCCACATCACTGCCCCCCTCCGCGGAACCACCACCCCCGCCTTTTTAACATTAAAACCCAGCAATCGCGCCGACCACGGCAAAATAATTCAGATACTCGAGCGAATGCAGAAATTCAATCGAGACGCCCAGTTTTTCTTCCGCCGGGCGACAGCCGAGCGACGCCACCGCCTCGTCATTCGCGGCCTTCCCTCTGACGTCAGCACAGACGAGCTGCGCGAAGAGCTAGAGAGGGCAGGGCTGCACACTTTTCACATAAGTGAAATGCGGCGCCCTCTCTACTCCGAGCATGGCAAAACTTTTGCCAGCCTCGGCCTTTACATGGTAGAAATTGACCACCAAAAAATAAATCAGGCAAAGACAATTACAGTATTGAAAAACTGTATCATCGCGTGGGAGGAGCATCGCGGGAGCGACAGAGTACCACATTGCAAGCGGTGCCAAATGTGGGGCCACTCCCACAACGGGTGCAGGAGAAACACTATCTGCCTGTATTGCGGAGGCGGTCACGCCTTCGAGGTATGCCAACGCACAGGAACACCGAAATGTGCAAACTGTCAGGGGCCGCACACAGCCAATTACGGCGAATGCGTAGCCCTTGCTAATTACAAGGCCGCACGGGCGCAGCGCCTCGCGGGTGCGCGACAGGCGCGCTCCGCCGCGCATCAGTCATGGTGGTTTACAGTCTTTACGGCCTGCTCCGGGTGGAGCTCTTCCGATTTGATGTTAGCTTTTTGGAATTGTAGGCTTTTTGCGGGCGCCCTATGATTGTCTCATGTTGAGCGCCCGCAGTGATTTTTTAATTCAGTTCTATATTTTTGTTAGCTTAGCTGCTCCCTTGTTATATTTTTTTTTTGGTCATTTCCCGTTTCGCGCACGCCAACCGGTCGTTTTTATTTATTTTAAGTTGTACATAAGTCTTAAATTTAGTCCTATTACCTAATAATTCTTAATCATCCTAACAAGTTTCTATCTAATTCTATTTAAGTTATTTACATATTATTTACAGGTTTTTTCCCTATTATGCCTAATACCTAATTCCTAGCCTAATTCTACTGTTACCTAACCTACATCTTATATATCTAATTTCTAGTCTAATTCTGATTATTCCTAACCTAAGTCTTATTTACAAATGTTATTTACAAATTTATTTACAATATTTATTGTTGAGTTTTTGTCTAGAACCTAAAGTTTGTTGCATGTACATGGTTGATTACATTTCCAGTTTGATATCTGGGCATAAAAGCAAAATAGAACAAATAATAGCACAAAGTATATTTACACGGATGTGATAGCAATACAGAGATTAAATAGTACAACTAAATAAAAAGGCACAGTTTAGATGAATGGGAAGTAAATATAGTGGCATAAGTAAGTACAGAGGGTGAGGAGACGAGAAGGTAGCAGAGAAAGGCATAGAGCGCAGCGCAGTACACATAATGGCGCGGAGTATTTAATTTGGGGTGGTGGTCTTTACAGAATCTGTTCCTCGCCCGCAACTTGTCTGACGAGGGAGGAATGAAGAGAGTAAGAAGTTAAAATTTTGAGGAGTTTAGGGAGGTTTCAAGAAGATGACGTCGGAAGGGAGTTTCTTAGTTTTAAATCGAGATTTTTTAAGGAAGTATTGAAGGTAGGGACGAAAGAGGGGATGTGAGTCAATGTTTGAGAAGATTGAGGTGATTCTTTCCGTGGCGAGTGTGTGAATAGTGGAGGTGATTGAGTTAACATTATATGAGAGGAGAACATTTGTGTAGGCGTCTCCTGGGGCGGGGTTAAGGGCAGTTCTAATGAAATAATTTTCCGCTCGTGTGAGCAGATCACGAGTGGTTTCTGAAGCTGTGGACCAAACCTCACATGCGTAGAGCTCCGCCGCTGATCATGCGCGACGCATAAATAACTTTGCAGTAGCGAGGTGGGATATTTTGATTTCAGGGCGGCCTGCGCCGTGATTGGCGCTCTTCCGCCGGGGTGTTCGGGGTGGGGGGCTGAGACCCAATCAGAGCCCTGCCGCATACATGAGCGTACGAGGCCTCGGAAAAACTCTGTTGCTGCGAAGTTTCTTTTCTTGCGTCGAGAGACGCGGCGGAGTTGCTCAGAGTGGTGCAAAAATAAAATAAAAGTTGAAGAGAAAATTGAAATATAGTAAAAGGAAAGTATGATAGTTTTGAGTAGTGATAGGTGTTTAGTTTAAAGTAGTTTGCGGCTATTCCGCGATTCGGGATCTTTTAGTTGATAGTATTATTGGCTTTAGTTATTTAAATGGTTTTAAGGTAGTTGGAGGCAGCGAGCGTCCGTCGGAAAATGTTTGCGCCCGGCTGCTGGCAGTTTATTATAATACTGTACATACTTTTGAAAAAGATCTAGTAGGGCTGGATTTGAGAAAATAGATTCAATTTGTTTTTGGGCGGTTTCTAATATAAAGTGGGTGATGGGTGGAATGTTTAATTTATTAAGAAGTTGATTAAAGCGTTGGCCTGGTTCTGGACGGTACGCAGTTCTTATGAATCTGTTTTCGGATCTAGTTAGATTTCGCATGTTGTCTGCGGATGCAGTAGCCCATGTAATACATGCGTATGTGCCCGCGCTACGAATGCAAGATTTATAAATTAATGTTTTAGTTTTGCTAGTGACGTTTTTTGCTCGAAGAATAGGAGCTAGCCGGGCTATGCGGGAGCCCATCTTTTTGGCTGCTTCTTTGCATTGAGGTTGCCATAGTAATTTCTGGTCGAATTGGATGCCGAGATATTTGATATGTTTCTTCCAGGGAAGACGAACTCCATTTATGGCTATTGGCGTGGGTGGCGATTCTTTCCTCCAGCTAAACAGTATGGCTTGGCATTTGCTAGGATTGATTGTGATACCGTTTAATCGGCACCAGTTAGCGAGATTATTCGTGGCGTCTTGTAATCTTCTTGCGGCGCTTTCAGCTCTTGCGAACTTTGTCACAAAGGCCACGTCGTCGGCAAAGAGATATTCTGTTATGTGAGGCGTTTGGGGAATATCATGAATGTGTAGCGTAAAAAGTAGAGGAGAAAGCACGGCTCCTTGCGGGACGCCGGCGTGAATTGATTTGATGGAAGATTCGTGGGTTTGGTATTTAACAAAGAAGGTTCTATTGTGGAGATAACTGTATAAAAGACGGCATAAATAATTTGGAAGGAATTTTTGGCATTTTTGGAGTAGAATACGGTGATTTACTTTATCGAAGGCATAGGAAAAATCGAAAAATATTGCGGGGATAGAACAGTGGAGAGAGAGAGTGGAAGCGATTTCCATGGCAAGATGGAAAGTTTGCATTGCCGACGAGTGACCTTTGCGAAAACCGAACTGCGTTGCTCTGATGGCTTGCTCTTCGTCCAATTTGGAAGAGATGGCGGGGAGAAGAAGGCGTTCGAAGAGTTTTGAGATTTGTGACAACAGACTAATAGGCCGGTAGTTTTCTGGGTCAGTTGAGTTTTTATTTGGTTTTTGAAGTAGAATAATTTTTGCTTGTTTCCAGTTAGCGGGAAAGTATCCGATTTCGATTATTGCATTCATAATTTGAACGAGGGCGAGGACGGCGCTCTTGGGGAGATTCTTTAGCATTTTGCCGCATACTAGATCGGGGCCGCTCGCTTTCCGGTCGCATAATTGTTTTATCTTTTCGCTTAGATGCTCTTCTGTGATTTTAAATTTTGTTTCTGTTAGCTGGCTGACGGCCTCGTCGCTTTCTGTTAGGCATTCTTCGTACGAATCTGGGAGAACGTCCGGTACTGGGATATATTGATTGTTGTAGAATCTGTAAGAATTTATTGAGGTTGGCCTAAATCTTTTTTCAAGGGTTGATGCACATAGTTCAACTTTTCGAGCTGGGTCGTACGTAGTGAAGTTGCCGTCTTTGAGGGCTGAAATGGGTGCTGACGGGTTTTTGAGTGTTTTTTTTTGCAATTTCCAAATGTCATGTCTATCCTTTATGTCTGCGGAAAGTAAAAATTTTTCCCATTCAGCTTCTCTGTGCGATTGTAGAATCTTCGTAACGGCCCTTCTCGTTCTTTGAAAAATTGATTTGTCTGTCGGGTCCCGCGTGGCGTAGAAGCGCCTTTGCGCCCGTCTGCGTTCTTGGATAAGCGAAATGATATGCGCCGGAAGAGCGTCGCGATGATTAGTGATTTTAGTTTTTGTTGTATTTGATTGGTAAGCTTGCCGGAGTTTTTCTTCGAATTTGCCGACTGCAGCGTCTATTTCTTCCGGTGTTTCTGGCGCGCGAGCGGAAGCATGAATTTTGTGGGCCACGCGGTCTCGATATTTCCTCCAGTCGGTAGTGATTTTCAGAGTTGGTTTGTAGGGATAGGGAAAAGCTCCGAGAAAGATAGCTGTGATGATAGGAAGGTGGTCTGATTGAAGTTCATTAAGTGGGCGTGGTACTGTAGGTTGCAGATGGGAAGAATGAATAAAAAGATCTAGAATATCATGAGGGATATGATTAATAAGGTGGGTGGGGCCACAGGGTGGGTGGAGTACTAATGATGTATGAGAATCGAGGAAGATCTTAAGAGCATTTCCGGCTGGAGTATTGGTTGTGCAGCCCCATTCTAACCTTTTTGCGAGATCAAGCTCTTTAAGTAGTGTTAGTAGTTCCTTGATTTCGGATAAGGCGCCCTTGGCTTGCTGTGCTCCTGTTGGCTGTTCGGTCGGGGCGGCCTATGGTTGGGCGGCTTGTCCCCACCACGCTGGGGCGCTAGCGGCGGGAGTTTTTAGCGGAGGGTATTCAGTGCGCGTCTGCGCTGCGGCGGGGGCGGACGCGTTGGCGGAGCGCTGATCGCGGGCGGCGCGTAGTCTTTCTAGTTGCTGTTGCCGAACGCGGAGTGCTTCTACGTGGAAACTGCATTTCTTGTAGTTCGCCGGGTGCGCTCCTGCGCAATTCGCGCACTTCGGCTGCGTGTTGAGCCTGTCAGTTATGGGGCATTGCGATGAGCTGTGCATGCCTGCACAGCCCATGCAGCGCGCTTGCCGGCGGCACCCGTTTCTCGTGTGCCCCCAGGCGCAGCAGTTAAGACATAATGGAATTCTGTCCCTATCCTTGGGTTCCTCAAAGTTAATTTTGATGTAATTAATGTGCCTGATTTTTTTGAGATCGGATAATTGAAGATAATTGAATTCTATTGAGTACAGACCGACTCCTTCGAAGTTGTTTGGACCTATTTTCTTTTTGATTTCCCCGAGATGGTGCACAACAATGCCCTGTTTCTGGAATTCAGATTTCAACTCCTCACAGGACATGTTGGTATCTAGCCCGCGGATAATCATTTTTTTGCGGCGTTCTGGTGTGGCACGGTGGAAATAATAGTTTAGCTCCGTGTCGTTTTTAGAATCCTTGAGGAGGCGGTCGATGGTTTGATGGTCTTCTATGCTGCCAGGGCGGAGGATCAATTGGTGTGCGTTGATTTGCGCATACAGCGCTTTTTTGCAATAGACGCGAATATGATTTGTTAGACCAATAGGGTCGTTGAGGGCGGCTTTTTCGATATAAAAGCTCCCAATTGAGGAGATTTTGGTTTGCCGAGGGGCATTCGGCACAAGCGCACAGCGCTTGTCACCTCAACGCCCGTTGCTCCCACCCCAGACGCCTTCCCAGCGCTGCCCGGATTGGCCCCCGTCGCTCCCACCACTGCGAGCGCCCTATTGGCCCCCTTCGCTGACGTCATCACCGGCCGACCAACCGCGGCGCCCTCTGCTCCTCCCGCGAACTCAAACGCGATTTCGACCCCGACATCCGCTCTCGGCGGCCTCTCAGAGCTCTCTGAACTTGTAACACTCCTCCGCGGAGTGAATCTCACACTCATTATTTCCACAGTTAAACGCATTATAGAAATTTTCCGCGGCCCAGGTAACACTTTAGAAAAACTCCTTTCCATCATTCCCATCATCGAATCCGCCTTCCCATGAACCCTTCACTAAACTCCTTCTTCAAAATCGTCTCCTGGAACGGGAACGGCGGCATAATCCGCAAAAAAGCGGAGTTAGAACAATTTCTAACTGATTATTCACCGCTCGTCGTTCTAATCCAGGAGACACACCTCCTTCCGGCCGAAGCATTCTCACTTCGGCACTTCTTCACTTACAAAAACAGCCGTCCTGGGCGGTGGCACTCTTATAGCTATTCGAAAAAATATCCCACATACGCTTCTGGTAATGCCGCCTCTCGCCGCAATAGAAGCCACAGCTGTTGAAGTAGGAACGCCGCAAGGAGCGATTACACTCGTCTCCGCCTATAAGCGGCCTCAACTTCAACTAGAGGAAAGCGACCTCGATACGCTGCTGACGCTCGGACCGTCGGTAATAATAGCAGGCGATCTAAATGCAAAGCACACGGACTGGGGCTGCCGTGTGCGGAACGCTGCGGGAAATCGCCTGCTCTCCAACCTGAATAGAAGCAATCAGCTCACCATTTCCGCTCCCCCATATATCACCCACCTCCGCACCAACCATTTTACAAACCAAATAGAAGGTGATATCCTCGATATCGCCCTTCATTCCCCCTCCATTTCCATCACAACCCCCAAACCCCTTCACGACCTGACATCTGATCACCTCCCGATTCTTTTTGCCCTGCAAAGAGCTCTCTTCTCCGCCCCCACCCCCAAAACCCAAACCCGTCACCGATTGGGCTTCGTTTAAAACGAAGGTTTCAAACAAGCTCATCGGAAACCCCGTCCTAGATTCCCCTCACAACATTGACCGTGCCATTACCCACCTCAATTACCAAATTAAAACCGCCTTCCACGAAAACTCCCACACCCCCGCACCTTCTCTAAACTCTAACCAAACACCCGTCGAGCTGATTCGTCTTATTCAGGAGCGCCGAAAGGCGCAGAGAGAATACCACCGCTCTCACGACCCCGTAGCAAAAGCAGCGTATCAATCTATTCGGCGGAAATCCTCCAAGCTCTTGCGGGAGCACAGGAATGCGATGTGGGAACAACTCATTCAAAATTCCCAAATCAATAACGCAAAAGATCTGTGGAAATTGCAACGGGCCTTGCGAAGCCCACAGCCGGCCACCACAGCACTTAATCGACCCCACGGCCTACCTCCCACCTATGACCCCGCAGTTAAAGTAGAAGTCTTTGCAGATACTCTGCAATCGCGCTTCTCTTCACCTTCTATCGGTCTTTCTCTTCCAGCCACCGCCGCGGAAATTTCTTTTTCTCCGACGCCCCCACACGAAATTCCCTCTGACTGGCAAATCACTGAGGATGAGGTAAGCGACCAACTTAAAAACATTGACACGAAACGAGCGGGCGGGCCGGACAAACTCTCAGGCGAAGTGCTTAAGAAACTACCTCCTAAGGCCGCCCGTCTCCTAGCTTCTATTTACACTGCTGCATTTCTGTGCAATATTTCCCCGCAGCATGGAAATCTGCGACTGTGACGGTAATTCCGAAACCGAACAAAAACTCGCGTCTCCCGGAAAACTATCGGCCGATCTCCCTCCTCCCGATTCTCGGCAAACTCTTCGAGAAACTTATTCTCAAGAGAATCCTGCCAGATTTCGAGCAGCGAGGAATAATTAGGGGTACGCAGTTCGGCTTTCGCAAGAATCGCTCCTCCGCTCTTCAAGCTCTCCGCTTTTCTCTCTTCGCTTCTTCCGCCCTCGACCGCCACTGCACTCTTCCAGCTCTCTTCTTTGACTTTTCTTTCGCTTTCGACACCGTCCATCACCCACTCCTTCTTCACAAACTTCGCCCCTACGTCCCCACATTTCTACTAAATCTAATTAAAAGCTACCTGTCATCCCGCTCTTTCTTTGTCATCTATAAATCCCACACCTCCTCTTCTCGCCCCATTCTCGCCGGCGTCCCACAAGGAGCCGTGCTCTCTCCCTTCCTTTTCTCTCTCTTTATAAATGACTCTCCTACTACTACAGGAGTGAGCGATTTTATCTACGCTGACGACGTAGCGTTCGCAGTCAAAGATAGTAGAATTAAATTCGCCATTGCAAAACTTCAGCGTGCCGCAAATGCACTCGCGATTTGGAGTGCGGAAAACGGCCTCACGCTCAATGCGCAGAAATGCCAGGCAATCCTTTTTACTCACAAACTTTCTCACAACGCGCACACGGTCGCGCCCATCCGACTACACGCACACTCTCTCCAGTGGCAAGACGAAATTAAATACCTAGGCGTCACTTTTGACCGACGCCTAAACTGTAAAGCACACTTACAAAAAACACGTAAAAATATGACACAGCGAATACACCGTCTTCTTCCCCTCTTCAGAACCAAATCCCTTCAGGATAAGGTGAAACTCCGCCTGTACCTCGCGTGCGTACGGAGCGCGGGGCTCTACGCGTGCGAGGTGTGGGCGGCGGCCGCGGGAACGTGCCGTGAGAAGCTCACGCGCGCCGAACACTCTTTTATTCGCGCCGCTTTCAAGCCCCCACCCGGAACAATTCTTGACACAGAACTCACTAACAGAAACACCAACACAATCGCCTCCGCCATACACACACTTGCCACGGAGAGAATCACAAACATCTTCACAAACATCCATCTCCACCCCCACTTCCAGCCTTTCACACAATATTACACAAAAAAATCACGACACAAAATCAGAAAACTCCCCACAGACATAATCTTCCAAAAACCACCATAGCTTACCTATCACTTGCATACAACATATTCACACCACACAATAAACACTAAACACAAGAACATTTTCCCTCACATCAGGAATGCACCGGCCTCCGCAGTTCACCAGAAATCACGCCCATTTTCTATCATCTCTCACATCATTTCACCCATATGCAAAATGTAAATAAGTGTAAAAATTTGTCCCGCATTAATAATAATTCATCTCTTGTAACATTCATGTATGTATCACCCTCACCATCACTCCATCTTTCATTTCCCCCTCATCACAAATTAAAATTAAGACTATCATTATACTACCATTGCATTTAAACCAATCTTTGTAAATAATAAATTGTCATTTTGCATTTAAATTACTGTACCATTGTAAATATCATTCTACTGTGTCATTGTAGATATAAACTCATCACTCATATAGAAAATATTTTTTGACTATGTAAACTAATTATGTTCAATATGCTAGGTGTTGGGTAGATTAGAATTAACATAAAATCAATTTATTAGGGTGTATAGGCTATTATGAATTTAGGTCATTATGTATTAGATATTAGGTATTAGGCCATTAGGTAAATTAATCACGTTCACTATGTTAGGTGTTGGGTAGGTTAAATTTAACAGATAATCAATTAATTAGGTTTTATAGGTTATTACGAATTTAGATCACTATGTATTACTTATTATGTCATTTATTGGTTGCGGGAAGGTTAAGATAGGTTAAGTCATACTGTAAAATACTGTTTAATTATATTGTAAAGTACTGTAAAACAAAACTTGTAAATATCAAATAAATAAGAGACCGGGGAACGAGTGACGACGGGAAATGACTTGAAAAAAAACAACATCACTTCTTTTTGGGAGCAGCAAACAAAAACCTACAGAATTAGGTAAAAGAAAAATACCTACAAAACCTGAACGAGACAACGTGCGCCGCCCACATATGAGACAATCATAGGGCGGCCGCAAAAGCTGAATCTAACACCAACAAACGAGCACCACTGGCGGAAGAGCTCCCCACAAGGAGCAGGCCGCCATAATTCGGCCATATACGACGTCAGCCAGACACCCCCAGAACATCAACGGCGACGCGGGGTTGCGCCTCCACGACGCCTGGCGGCTGTTACATTTAAGGACAAAATAAGTGCCTATTACTCACTTCATCAGAGCCGGCATGTCTAATACAACAAAATCGCAAAATCTGCGAATACAAACTTACTCACGGTCGCCACCTGAACTAATCAGGAACAAATAACTTACTTTACAAATATGCCGGCTGACCATGTATTTTTAAACCTAAGGTTCAGCAGAGCTAACACAGAAAACCTCCTAGGGCGTTGACTTCGAAATGAAGTGCGTATATTCCAATAGGGAGTACGCTTACAGATTCAAGCTTATTGAATAAACTTCACATTGGCGGGAAAGAAAGGTTAATGAACACTAAGAGGAAACAATCAAAGTACATTAACCAATTTATTACGATCAACAATAAGTCATACACATTATTCCTCGAGTAGGAAAAAACACACTTCTACAATCGAGGAATCACACTGAATTACCAACATAGAATTTTTAACACAAAATGTAGTGAACGGAGCGTGGCCAGTTCACGAGATACCTACAAAAGTTTAATTACACAGAATTACAAGTAACGTCGAAGTAAACATCCACTTTAGGAATCTCGACGCCTTAATTACATTAGCAAAATTGACAAAGGCCTTCACACAGGAACCTTTCAATAAAAAAAGATAAACAAATTGAGTTAGATGCTGTAAGAATCTGAAACTATACCTTCAGAACACAAAGAAGGCATCAAACAGAATTACAGAATTTAAAGGCTCGATTGAGCTGGGAACAACAATGAAAATACCAACTATAACAAATGCCCGATACCAACAATTCATAAAATGAAACATACATGGTAACCTTCAAGGTGTCTCACTTAATACCTCGATGAAATTGGATTGGATTTTCTAGTGCGCTTACACTTAATACCTCACACATCTGTGTGTTGTGCTGATTTTTACTACCAAAAAGCTGCTTTACAAACCGCCGACCACTGCCGACAGCAGCTTGTTGCCCGAGCTGCGAACAATGGGCGAGCTCACGGGGCCAAGGCCGGAGCGTACAAAATGTGCCACGGTCGAACCGCACGGGCACTAGCTCCGCCGTAGAACAAGTGCTTCAGAGGTCCCAGGCGACCTGCGTCTTACTCAAGACTTGAAGCTATTAGTGAAGCTGCAACATATAAACACACAATTTAGAAATGTACACTCACTATTACCAACATGAGATTGCGCCGGAATAGGCCATGACACGCAATCACACGCAATACCGCCGCCCACTGGCACGACACGGCATGCGTATATTTTATCTGTCTGCCGCAATTTGGCAAGTACAGAGACACAAACATTCAAAAACTGAGTCGCCGCCAACAAACAAGAAGTGGCTCGACGCGAAACAGTTATTACCAAAACAAAAGATAAAAATCAGCACATGCGCAACATCAAAACAAAGACTTACAAAATATTCATACCTAAATACATTATGTACCAATCCAATTCCATCACTAATACGGCATAAATGCCGTTTCAAAAATCCATCACATTAGCTTACAACTAAATGACACCCGTTACCATGTTACCTGCCGGCCGAAGCCGATAAAAACGACGCACGGTCGGGCTGACGCGCCCAAGCAAAATGGACCTATCGGAGCCTAAAAGATGAGAGTGCCCTAGAGTCAGCGCTCGCAGGCGCTTAAATAGCTTCTCCCTGAGGGGAGAGGGAACTACACGCATCGAGATGTGACAAGTCACAAATCGATATTAGTACAAAGAACAAAGAATATAGAAGCTCCTTGAATAGGCAACTTGTGAGGCATTCATGATGCGCACTAGGCCTATCTAGCGGGCGGCAGGCGAACTACATGCCTGCATACAATTAAATTTTTATTTTGCTAATAACATTTTATTTTTGGCGCTATGAGGCCAAACAAGGTGTCTATAATATCCCAAATTTTATGTAAATTGCATATTTTGTTAGCCTGAAGGGCTAGCACATCTGCATTTTTTACAATAAACAAAAACCTGTTTTATATCATGAAAATTTTGTATCATAATTATCCAATTTTGCTTTGGACCCAAATAACCTGTCTTAGATGTAAACAGTATTGAAAAGTACATCACCCTGAATTTGTCTATGGCCATAGACTACAAAAATGTACACCTTTAGAGGGATTTTTTTCCCATTTTATCATGTAAATATGATATGTACCAGTAAACTAATTAACTTAAATTACAAAACTAACTAAGATACAAATAGGATATTCTTCTAGGATGCGAAGATGACTTCTCGGGTGTTGATGAGAGGGTGCACCTTGTAAAAGTTAGTTTTGAAATTTAACAGCGGCCATTGCTACGGGCCCCCACGCGGTCACCCTTCGGGCCGGACCGATCCATGCCGTCCGATCGCGGAGCGCCCCCTACCGCCCGACTCCGGACCGTTCCTTGCCGTCCGATCACGCGCCGCGCCGCCCGACGCGACCCCCTCCCACCGTTGAGCGCCGGCCTCCCGATTGGCCGGCTGCTCCAGCCAATCACACCGGCCCTCACTACTATATATTCCCGAGCGCCTACCACACCTGCGCACAATAGTTCGGTGCCCCTTCCGCAGGGCGCGCCGTGACTATTAATATATAGGCCGGGGAGCCGCGACGCGCCACACGTGTGGGCGCCGACGCGTGGGCGTCGAGGTCGCAGCACCACCCGCTCCCTCCGCTTCGCTCTTCGTGACCTCGCTGCGACTTGGTTTCTGCTGCGGCGCGTGCGAGTACCTGACACACGTGGTCGAGCCCTGCTCCCATGCTGTGTTGAGCGGAAAGTGCGCGCAGCCTTCTTGCCGGCTAGTACTTGGCGTTCTCGTGATTGAGCTTTGCTCTCACGAGGCGTTTTAAGGAACACCGTGCGAGAACGCAGCAGAGACCGAGCCTTTCCCCGCGATTGAGCGCTGCTCTCGCGGGGCAACAACGCTCTCCTGAGTGCATCTTGAGCAAATAATGTGCCGCTAGCGACCATGGCGGACGCTAACGGCGATGCCACCCCTCGGCGCCCGTCGCTGAGGGGCAACACCGCGCACCTTCCCGGCGGACGGCGGCACTCGTTCGGGGACAACGTGACTTGGTCAATTTCGACCGAGTCACGGAGCCCCGCAGCGCAGGCCTGCCAGAAGCGGGAAATTGTCTACCTTTCCGGGATGGAGCTGCTGGGAGCAGTTACCCCGGATTCCAAAATCGTGGTGGTGTGGCCTAATAAATTGCCTTTGAGTGCCTAATGTGAATAATAATGTAATTTGGGTAACTAATATATAACCTAATGCCTAATGGATTATCTTTGAACACCTGATGTGAATATAACTAATAAAACCTAATGCCTAATAAATTGCTAACAATAATATAATTTGGATAATTGATATATATTCTAATACCTAATACCTATTATATAACCTAATATCTAATGAACTATCTTTAAATATTTGATGTGAACATAACTAATATGTAACCTAGTGTATAACCTAATATATAACCTGATTTTATATCTAAGAGTTAATGTACAGGTGATGTGGGGATATTTACATATTTACATGTTTTTTAGGATGGCTTTTAAGTGTTGAGTTAAATGAGTGAGGTGAGGTGGTGTGGGAATATTTACATATTTACATGGTTTGAGTGATGGGTTTAATGAGTGAAATGAAGTGAAATGAGGTGAATGAAATGAAGTGACGAATGAATGAATGAAATGAAGTGAAATGAAGAGAGCTTTGGTGATCTGCGGAGGCCGATGCGTGTTTGATGTGTGTGTGTGTTTGGTGTTTAAGTGTTGTTTGTGTAGTGTAAATGTGTTGTATGCAGGTGATAGATAAACTATGGTGGTTTTTGGAAAATGATGTCTGTGGGTAGTTTTTTGGTTTTGTGTCGTGATTTTTTGTTGTAGTATTGTGTGTAGGGCTCAAAATGGGGGTGGAGGTGGATGTTGGTGAAAATGGTTCTGATTCTCTCCGTGGCAAGTGTGTGTATGGCAGAGGCAATTGTGTTGGTGTTTCTGTTTGTGAGCTCTGTATCGAGAGTTGTTCCGGGTGGGGGCTTGAAAGCGGCGCGAATAAAAGAGTGTTCGGCGCGCGTGAGCTTCTCACGGCGCCTTCCCGCGGCCGCCGCCCACATCTCGCACGCGTAGAGCCCCGCGCTCCTTACGCACGCAAGGTACAGGCGGATTTTTACCTTATCCTGAAGGGATTTGGTTTTGAAGAGTGGAAGAAGGCAGTGTATGCGTTGTATCATGTTTCTTTGTGTTTTTTGTAGGTGTGCTTTACAGTTTAGGCGTCGGTCAAAAGTGACGCCTAGGTATTTAATTTCGTCTTGCCACTGGAGAGAGTGTGCGTGTAGTCGGATGGGCGCGACCGTGTGCGCGTTGTGAGAAAGTTTGTGAGTAAAAAGGATTGCCTGGCATTTCTGCGCATTCAGCGTGAGGCCGTTTTCCGCACTCCAATTCGTTAGTGCATTTGCGGCACGCTGAAGTTTTGCAATGGCGAATTTAATTCTACTATCTTTGACTGCGAACGCTACGTCGTCAGCGTAGATAAAATCGCTCACTCCTGTAGTAGTAGGAGAGTCATTTATAAAGAGAGAGAAAAGGAAGGGAGAGAGCACGGCTCCTTGTGGGACGCCGGCGAGAATGGGGCGAGAAGAGGAGGTGTGGGATTTATAGATGACAGAGAAAGAGCGGGATGACAGGTAGCTTTTAATTAGATTTAGTAGAAATGTGGGGACGTAGGGGCGAAGTTTGTGAAGAAGGAGTGGGTGATGGACGGTGTCGAAAGCGAAAGAAAAGTCAAAGAAGAGAGCTGGAAGAGTGCAGTGGCGGTCGAGGGCGGAAGAAGCGAAGAGAGAAAAGCGGAGAGCTTGAAGAGCGGAGGAGCGATTCTTCCGAAAGCCGAACTGCGTCCCCCTAATTATTCCTCGCTGCTCGAAATCTGGCAGGATTCTCTTGAGAATAAGTTTCTCGAAGAGTTTGCCGAGAATCGGGAGGAGGGAGATCGGCCGATAGCTTTCCGGGAGACGCGAGTTTTTGTTCGGTTTCGGAATTACCGTCACAGTCGCAGATTTCCATGCTGCGGGGAAATATTGCACAGAAATGCAGGCAGTGTAAATAGAAGCTAGGAGACGGGCGGCCTTAGGAGGTAGTTTCTTAAGCACTTCGCCAGAGAGTCGTGTGCTTTGCATTTAGATCGCCTGCTATTATTACCGACGGTCCGAGCGTCAGCAGCGTATCGAGATCGCTTTCCTCTAGTTGAAGTTGAGGCCGCTTATAAGCGGAGACGAGTGTAATCGCTCCTTGCGGCGTTCCTACTTCAACAGCTGTGGCTTCTATTGCGGCGAGAGGCGGCATTACCAGAAGCGTATGTGGGATATTTTTTCGTATAGCTATTAAAGTGCCACCGCCGCGGTGCGGCCCAGGACGGCTGTTTTTGTAAGTAAAGAAATGCCGAAGCGAAAATGCTTCGGCCGGAAGAAGATGCGTCTCCTGGATGAGAATGGCGTGTGGTGAGTAGTCCGCTATGAACTGTTCTATATCTGCCTTCTTTCTGTTAAGACCGCCATTACCATTCCAGGAGACGATTTTGAAAAGAGAATTTAGCGGGCGGTTTATGGGAAGGCGGTTTCAATTAGGGGGATAGCCAGAGTGATTTTTTCGAAGATGCCGCCTGGGCCACGAAAGATGGTAAGGATCTCCTTAGCCAGGTTAATGATTTGGCGGAGATTGACTCCGCGCAGGAGTTGTAGTAGCTCGGAGAGCTCGGAGAGGCCGCCGAGAGCGGATGTCGGGGTCGAATTTGCGTTTAAATTCGCGGGAGGAGCAGAGGGCGGCGTGGTTGGTCGGCCGGCGATGACGTCGGCGAAGGGGGCCAGTGGGGTGCGAGCGGCGGTGGGGGCGCCGGGGGCCAATCCTGACAGCGCTGGGAACGCTGCTGGAGAGGGAACAGCGACGGGAGCGCTCGTCACAAGAGCTGTGCGGGGCGGAGCAAAGTTATTCGCACGCCGTGCGTGGTCGGCGGCGGAGCGTGCTTGGCGAGCTCCCGCGAGGCGCTGCGCCCGCGCGGCCTTGTAATGAACAAGGGCCGCGCATTCGCCGTAATTGGCGGTGTGCGGCCCCTGGCAGTTCGCGCACTGCGGTGCGCCTGTTCGTGGGCACGCTTCGAAGGCGTGGCCACCACCGCAATACAAACAGCTTGTATCAGGCCTACAGCCGTTGTGGGAGTGACCCCACATCTGGCATCTTTTGCAGTGGGAAACTCTGTCGCTGCCACGGTGCTCCTCCCACGTAATTAATGACGAGTGGATGGCTGTGATCCCTTTCGCTACATTAATTTGGGCGTAGTCGATTTCTACGACGTAGAGTTCTAGGCTGATGAAGGTTTTCCCCTGCTCCGTGTAGTACGGGCGTTGCATTTCACTTATGTGATGCACGTTGAGGCCTGTGCGTCCTAGCTCTGATTTAAGTTCGTCTAGATTGAGTTGGGCGGGGAGGCCGCGAATAACTAAGCGATGGCGGCGCTCGGCCGTTGCGCGCCTGAAAAAAAATTGCGCATCCCTGTTGAATTTCTGCATCTTTTCGAGAAGCTGAATTATTTTCGCATGGTCTGCGCGGTTGCTCGGTTTGAGCGTAAAAAAGGCGGGGGTGGTGTTTCCGCGCAGGGGGGCGGTGATGTGCGGCGTGAGCGCAGCGAGGATTTCCTGTACATTGACAGGTTGCTGTATACAGATTTCGCCTACAGCTTCACGCGTGCGCGGGGGCTGGGCGCGGGCGGGTGGGGCGGCGGTGTTAAATTTCAAACTAACAATGACTTGCCATCACCATCTGGAAGACATCCGAGAAGCCTTCTCTACCATCTGAGAAGATATTTTATTGTAAATTTAGTGTTAGTTAGAAATTTAAGTTTACATGTCTATATGTCATTTATAATTATACACTATATTTGGTAATTTGAACACCTCAAAAGGTACCTAATTGTAATCTATGGCCATAGAAATTTAGGTAATTATCTGTATTTTATTACTAAGTATAGTCTATAAGCAATATTTGGTTTCAAAGGAAAAATAAAAAATAATGACATGTTCATGATGTATACAAAAACAGGTTTTTATTAATTAAAATTCATACATCAATGTAATCTGGTGTAGCTAACAAATTCTTAAGTTTAGAGTAATTTTGGAGTCTTTTGGGCACTTCACTTAATTTTTTGGTGCTATAAATAAATTTTTATTAGACAAATAAAAATTTATTTATTCACAGGTATATAGTTCCAACGCCGACCGCTAGATGGTGTCGTTCTTGACCGGCGCTCGGATTATTGATTTTTTCTTGCTTCTCTGCTGCCTACTCCGTTGCTCTAGCTTATAGATTCCATGTATACAATCGATATGTATTATTCCACGCCTCAGTGGCGGTGAATTCAGCCCCTCCACTTGCTGGAGAAGTTATAAAAACGGCCTGCGCGCCGTTACTCCCCCCTTACAGTGTTTGTCGTCTTGCTCGTTGCAGCTCCTGCTCCTCGGGTTTCGCCGACATTTAGGCCGGCCATAGGTGATGGTAACGCGGGTAATAGGTTCTGAAGCACACTGATTCACAACAAAAGTGGATTTCTAATTTTTGTATGCAGTATTTATACTGCTAAGATGGAATTGGATTGGTCTCAAATAGGTGTAATGTTATAATGTTGTATGTTAATGTTCTGATTATTTGGTAAATGTGCTGATACTGTCTCATGTGTTGTTAATGGGGCTTTGTGCCTACTTTTTCAGGAAATTGTAATTTGTATGTGTTGTGTGTTGTTCACGTCGTGCTCCTGTTGTGGGCGGTGACTCCACACAGGCGGATTTCTGTGTCGAGCTCTGATAGCGGCAGAACCGCCAATTCTATTTGTTCTCTGTACTCATTGTTGTATTTTTTGTGTTGCAGAGCTTATAGGTACTTCATGCCTTGAGTAAGACGTAAATCGCATTGGGCCTCTGAAGTGTGTGTTTCCTGTCTGGATCGTGGCCCATACGGGCAAATTCCCGTGGTCATCGGTTGGTCCAGTTTCGGCCCCGTGAGCTCGCTACTTTGGGCGGCTCGGGTAACAGGTCGTCCGTCGACGTATGTGTCGGCACGTGAGAGGCGGCCTTACATGCAACAGCATCAGCACAAAATTGTTGGTCGGTAAAGTGGTAAAAAGTGTAAAATCAGAACAGAGTCAATCCAATTCCATCAAGTGTGTTTTGCCCGTGATTTCCATCATAATTGTTAGGTGTAATTATGTTTTACGCAAACACTGATATGTGGCATTTTTTTATTAGGTTTTTGGTATTGTTGCTCCATAGTGGGCTCTAAATTAGTAATATTTTTATAGGTAAAGTTTTTATGTGTAATGCCTCTGTTTATTGTTGTTCGAGGCATAGTTTTCAATATTCCGTGTACCACTCAATTTGTTTATTTTTTGTATAGAAAGGTTGCTTATTGGTACGCGCCTTTGTCAAATTTGGAATTAAAAATTCGTAAGCCGCTCGCGGCCTTAAAATAGGTTCTACGTCGAGCGCCTTGAGTAATTCTGTGTGATATTTTGACAATTGTAATATTGAATTTTGTATTTTCAGCTATTGTATTTTCAGGTACTGTTCTTGTGATGCGACTAATGTTCGATCACTTCATTTTTGTATTTGTTAAAGTTGTAATTCTGCATAGTTCTCTGTCAGATGTATTGTAATCCCTGCACAGGGAACATTTTTCTATATTATTGTGAAATAAATTGTTATATTGTGTTCGTAACTAATGTGTGGTTAATGTCTAAAATAGACACGATTACTATCAATGCTCCTACGGTTCACGAACCTCATGTGTGTCCTTCCCATTGGAATGTTCACCTTCCTGCGAAGTTAGCCCCAGGAGTTAAATGTTGCTCCGCCCCTCCTTAGGTATCTTACCGGTCATTTATTTGCAACTCTCTTTCCTGAGTATTCAGGTGGCGACCGTGAATTTTGTAATTGTTATTAACTTATTAAATATTGATATTGTGATTGTTGCAAATATTAATAAAGAATTTATACTTACCTTTGGCGCCAATTTTCCTGAGCTTCTCTCTTGGTGCCTTCTTTAAATTCTTTAATTGTTTATTAGTCCCCCACCCCCATATTTAACAGGCGGCGCCAGCGTTCTGCTGCGCCGGTGCGGGAGGAGCCTGAGGGGCGGGGGAGGGACGATTTGCCGGTGTAAGCATTTGATATCTATTCCGCACCGGCACGGAATAGAGTGGGAGATCGGCTTGTCGGCGAAGGAAGGAGCGTGAGGCGACTAACTGCCAGTTCCCGTCATCGTCGTCGATTTCCGGGTCGGCTGAAGATACAGAGGGGGCGGCGGGGGCGGCGGCGGCGCTGGACGGAGTAGAGCTCTCGGCGGCGCTCGGATCGGGGACGGCGTCTGACTGGCTGGCCATGGTCTCGTTTATGCTAACATTAGTTGTGGGGGGCGCAGGAATGCTCGCCTCAGCGGCGTTTCGGCTCTCCTCAGACTCACCAGGTGGAGTAGATGTGGGTGATGCGATGGGTGATGGTGTTGACAGCGGGGCGGCGTCAGGAGGCGGCGTGGTAGTCGCCGCGGCGGCGGCCCGTTCCAATTTCCTTGCAGCTGCGGCGGCAGCGGCGGCAAATGCCGACTCTCTGCGGAGGCGGATTGTTTCCTCCGCGATGGCGTACTCGGTCACACGAGGGACGGAACAAGAGTGGAAAGTATTTGGTATTTGATATTTGCAGGCTTTGCAGTGATTTTTGTTCCGGAACGCCACGTGTGATGAGTTTAAACGCGATTTATTTCGCTGGTTCCGCGTTTGAATAGGAGAAACCAGAGAGGTATGCTCCGCGGGCATCACCGGGTGATTTTTGAGTTTTTGGCCCTGGCGGCCATGCCCCACCAAAGTTCGGTGCTTTTAAATTTCCTAAGTAGGAGGGTTTTTGGATCTCCTACGAAAATCACAGGAAAAAATTTTTTAAGACCGCGTAATCGCACCAACGCGTAACACACGGCGCGCGCCGGTGGAGTAATAGGCGGCGCAACACTTACGCGACACGGGCGCGGAGGGAGCGTCGACCTCGCGACGCGCCGAAGCGTTCGGAGCGAGGGCGGAAGGAGCGGAGATGCGTCTACTTCAACGCCCACGCACGAACAAGCCTCGAGCGCCTCGAACGCACGAACAAGCCTCTGGTGTCTGGCTATTTCCATCTAACAAGTGTCTGGCTATTTCCATCGCCTCCTTTATCCGTCTGGGCCACCATCGCTGTTCCCTGGCGAGCACCCTCGTGTCTTCGAATAAGAAGTCGTGCCCTGTTTCCCAAGCGTGCTGGGCGACAGCGGAGCGTTGAAGGTTCTTTAATTTAAGAAGTGCAGAAGTATCTTCTGCATCTGAAAAAGTGGAAAGTATATCTGCATATATTTTTTGTTTACATTTTGTTATTAAAGTTAGTTTATAAAAGAAGAGTTTATAAGACAATACAACCCATTGTGCTAATAGAGAGAATTTTTAAATGTATCCTTTAGAAATATTTGTAGTGTTAGTTTATTTTGAGTCAAATTTTCATTAGTGAGGGTGAAGAACAATTGTTTGAATATTGAAGAAACTTGTGAGTATTGTTTTGCGATGAATGCAGTGAGTGCGTTCGTGCTGAGCCGAAGGTCGCGCAACGCCCTCGGAAAAGCGCTCCAAGTCTTCGCCAAATGGGTGGCAGGCAGTGGAGAACAAATTGTGCTCTCCTCCTTGCCCAATGGGACAAGGCTGTGGACGTCTGACCCCAAAATATGCACTCCAGCCTCAGGACAATTGCCCTGGAAGTGTAATTATCAAACAATAATTAATTACAGGACCTATAGGCAATAAACCTGCCAGATTGCGAATAAACAAGTGATATTAACGTACATGTGAGCATTAATAACAAAAATATAGCAAGACAGACAATAAATAAATGAAACATAACAAACAAATCATGAGTACACACTTAAATATACGCGGCTTCATTAGCAAAGTACCACACAAAATAATAAATAATAATGTTTACAAAGAGAGAAAATATGTACCTATGTGCTAGTCAAATCCGATTGTTATGTTTCAGATAAAATATTCAGTCATGGCCATGACAACTGTATAAATATTGTATAAATGTTAATACACTTAAACAAGCATCATTAATTTTTATCATTAATTAATTTTAATACAATACTTCCAAATATTTATTGATTTTCTGTATTCTTGCATTTCATGCAATTAATGATGCTTGTTCAAGGTATTTCTAATGGTAATTAATGACAAGATTCAAACCAATGTATTGTAATGGTAAAAACCACTATAAAATATAAAAGAGGGCTGTTGTATGTATTTATATCTCTACAAACTCCTTGTAGCCCAACATGACTCTTTTCATTGCTACTAGATGTTGCCACTGTATCTGTGTGTACAGTCCATAATTCTTATCCACTACTTCAAAACAAAAGAGCATTTTGAGCCGTAGATTCCGTCTCGTGTCACTAGGGGTGCTTTTGTGCTCTATGGCTTACATCATTAACATCCACTTCCGTTTTGGCGAAGGGCGCAGCTCAATCACGACACGATCTTACAAAAGAACCTCGATTAGGGATATTATTTAATTCAGATTGTCTAATAATCTGATTGGGATGCAAGCGAATAGGTTTTTTGTTAATAAATAATGTAATTGAGAACAGGTAATGTTTCACATGTGACTGCGGTTGTCGTTAGATGATATAACAAGTGTTCTCCTCGCTTCCGGCAAATGGTGCGGTTGCTGATACAAAGCTGAGCGTTAAAAAATAGTTATTTTCATATTAAGTGTGTGAAGTTTCCGTTTTTTTCATGGTCGAGATTGAGATTTTTTGCCGAGACCGTAGGTCGCAAAAAATCTCAATCGAGACCATGAAAAGTGCGGAAACTTCTCACACGAAATATGAACAACATTTTTTCTACAACTGCATAAAAATATAATACAAATAGTTTCGTAAACTTGTATTGGAAAAAGAAGCAAACGTGCAAAAAAGTATTCTAAAACCGTGCAAAATAGTAGTTTATGCAATTAGTTTATAATGTTAAGCTTTATTGCATGAGTACATGTTTTGAAAACGAGCGACGTTAGGAGCGAGTTTTCAAATTTGTACGAATGCAATAAAGCAACATTATAAACGAGTTGCATACGCTATTTTTTTGTATAACAGCATTATAAATTTATTGACATACCTAGTCGAGTTTTAGTGATGGTCTAATTTTCTAATTTTTATTACATTGAAGTCAGCAGTATGTAAGGCATCAAGTTTGTGGTGTAGTCACTCGAAATTGAAGGCCATGATCAAAATTAAAGGTGGTATTGATATTTCTGCTTTTAATAAAGTTCAATTGTACATGAAACAAGCGAATGTCGGTTACGAAGCAGAAAAATCTATGGTCTTTTCCCAAGCTGATGTGAACAAATTTTTAGTAGAAGCAGCTGATGAGAAGTATCTCTTGATAAAGGTATTTAAGTTATATTTATTTGAAATATTTGTGAACTATTGGAACACATCTTTTGCTCTCTTTTTTCAGGTTGTTGCGATTTTCGGCATATTTGGAGCTTGTAGACGAGGGGAATTGTATAACATATGCACCGATGATGTCTCTGAAGAAGGTTCTGTTTTAGTTGTCAAAATTAGAGAAACTAAAACTAACAAACACAGAATATTTACCGTTATTTCTGATGAAGGATTCTCTTATATAGATTTGTATAAAAATACATTGCCCTCAGACCTTCTAAAGTCAAACATAATAAACTTTTCTTATTTTATAACAAAGGTAGATGCACTTGTAACCCCATTGGGATTAACACTTTCGGAAAAATTCCTAAACTCATTGCCGAATACCTTCAACTTCCAAATCATGAAAAATATTCCGGACATTCATTCAGGAGAACATCGGCTACTATGTTAGCCGACAGTGGTGCAGATATTACCACCCTTAAGCGTCATGGAGGATGGCGATCATCAAATGTTGCAGAATCTTACATTGAGGAATCAATTCAGAATAAAATAAAGATAGCTAGAAGAATAGTGTCAAATGACGAAAATAACGTAGCAGGTACTTCATCAACTAAAACTTTTAATGTACCTGGTTCTGTTCCTTTATCTTTCAAAAACCTCACAGACTGCTCCATTAATATTAACATCAATAAATAATGTAATTATGTAAACTGATTTATTATATTCAAGAATAAAAATCTTTGGTTATTCTGGTTGTATGGTTACTCTGTGAACTCTTCATGCAATTCCACAGCGTTCGTCAATTTTAAAGGTGAGTTGTGACGCAACTATGACGTGTGTGATGACGCAATCATTCGTGCCGTAAAACCTAATACGTCATCATTTGTGCTGTAAAAGGCCCTTTTATGAACGATTTCTTGCAACAGAAAACCTCGTTTATAATGCTGGTATACAAAAAAAGACTTTTTTTCACGGTAACAAGATAGTTGTCTTGGAAACGATCTTTTTTTAATGGCGTTTAAAAAATGACGAAGTTCACATATTGCTAGTGATACAAAGAAGTTGTCTTTTTTATGCAGTTGTAGAAAAAAAGCTATTTTCATGTAGTCGCGGGTATTTTACTAACGCAAAAAACCGCGACCAGACGTGACGGGCATAATGTTAATTATATTAACAGAGGATTATTCCGAAATTAAGCGCTGTAATTAATGGAGGATTGCTCCTCAAGCGCAAGGCGCTTAACGCCCCCAAGGGGCTTGGAGACGCGGTGCTTCAATTGTGGCCGCAAAAAATACATATAAAATAAAATTAAAAAGTGTAGTCATCTTTTAAAATAGCCGCACATGGTCCTCCCTTGTCACATTGAACTATCTTAATATCAGGATGGTGTTTCAAAAACCTTTCTGTGAAATGTAAATTATGTATGATGGAATGTTTTTGTTTACTGTGTTTTACAGGATTGTTGATAAATTATCACTTGTTAGATGCAGAACACCGGATGGTATTCCGAGCTATCTCAGGTAATTTAAACAAGTTAGTTTCTATATCTTTAAAAAATTGAAACCAATTTGTTTTTTGTCACCATTTTCTACAGGAAAACTGAAATTTTTACCTAGTTTTACAGCCTCAATTACTTCCTCAGGTACAATTACATTAGTCAAGTTGTAAAATTATTTTATACTCAGTTTTCTTGTTGTTCTGTATATGCTTTTTACCAGAAAGGAGATCATTAAATTTCTTAAACTTATTGGCTATATCCAAACAATAAACTATCTAATTGTATCTTTTGAGATGTATAACATTTATCTAGCACATTAGAGGTGCTAGATAAATGCTCCGGTGAGGTGTGTTTAGTTGCGTTGCTCAGTTTTCAGTAGCAATTTTCTGTTATTTCATTATATTCATTCACTTCATTTTAGTTCATTTTATATTTAATTGTTTTGCATGAAATACAAATAATTCTTTATATTTGTCATTGGCCATTTGAATTTAAATAAATTCATTTACCGTCCATTCTCAATTTTAAATATTAATTTTTGTTAATTCAGTCATTAATAATAAATAATAATTCATCATAAAATACTATTCAAATCTCTTTGAAATATGAAGTAATAAGTAACTTGCTATCTATACTTGGATTTTTCTAACGTGGCGTCTGTGAATAGTATCTCCAAGATGGAATTTGGCACGATTTTCGCGTCATTTCCAGTCCTGCCGCTAGAGTTGCTTGATCTGCAGCTCTGCTTGTCGTAGGGTCGTAATCATGGGACATCTTGCGCCAGAACCAAGAAAGACGCAAAAACTCGTGCCGAATTCCATGTTGGATATACTTCCCACAGACGCCACATTAAAAAAACAACTATAAACAATTAAATTGTACATTGATGCAAGTAGAGCCCGGATGTTAAGGCATTGAATTTTCCAAATATAGGCAGGCAAAAAGGCACTACAATTTGACATGTTTTATAATTTAAGTGTAATAATTTATATTATTCACATTTCATTTGTATTACTGATAATAATACTCGTACTTAAAAGG
The DNA here is from genome assembly GCA_011170035.1 of Teleogryllus occipitalis. Taxonomy (NCBI): domain Eukaryota; kingdom Metazoa; phylum Arthropoda; class Insecta; order Orthoptera; family Gryllidae; genus Teleogryllus; species Teleogryllus occipitalis. Next base: position 49,595 of record BLKR01005856.1, read on the forward strand.
AAAGTTTTTCTTTATTGGTTAATCGTTTACTTTTGTAATCTTCAGTGGTTATCTATTGGAAAGAAATCTTTTCACAACTGAAAATTATTGTTTACGACAATCCGAATTTTTAAGCTTTATCACTGCCAATTTGATTCACTGGTGAATCTACAAAGTGTTAAGTGTGGGCTGAACTATTCTCTCATGAATCTTTGTATTATTGTATAATTGAAAAACGTTTCTTTTCATTCATTGCACTCATTTATTTAACAGTGCATGATACATTCTCGTATTGTATTATGCACGGTGGAAATAACCACGGTGGAAATTTCCACCATGACATTATGTACAAAAGTATTAATCTTTAAAGGGGGGTCGGATATCCCACACGTAAGCATGGGATAAAATTCCTTGTGATTGAAGCAAGTTTATTGGAAGTTTATCATGAAATAAAAGTTTTCAAGTTGATTGATATTTATGCTAGGAGAAAAGGAATTTAAAAAGGGAAGACGAGAAAATACTCTAGCAGATATTAACATTATCATAACCAAATTTAATCCTTAATTCTCGTCACAATAATACACACCGAATAAATGTGTGAATGTGAATGTAGCACTGATATTCAACATACTAAAATACACTTAAAACGCACACTACACACCAAACAAAATTCGTAAAATGCCACGAAAATACAACTCTACACAACATACGGACGCCAAGAACAACTTATAACTTCGAACAGCTGTTTGCACCAGTGCGCATACCTGGCATGTTGCTTATTTGTAGAATCTATAAACATTTGTATAACCGTTAGTTAAGACCTGTAAGTTATGGAAAGCTTTAAAGGTTCTGTAAGTCTTATTGGTTGTTCTAGAAACACTTTTTGCTGCCATAGACCATTTTATACAAGGCCATTTACATAGGCCATTTGTATACATAGACATTTTATACATTTTCAACAAGCTTATGGATTACATATCGCACGTTCATGCAACCTGCCCTTAATAACTCATAAATAACACTAGGTTGAGATCTAAATGTTTCAATACATTTTATAATTTATTTTTCATTGCAAATTTATCAGCTATGCAAAGATTAAGAATTCTGTTGTAGTAAGAATTCACTTGTTTCATTAACTTTCTATCGAGTTTTTTAATATCAAATGTAGGTTTTGGAGTAGACATATGGGTAATTAATTTAGGAATTACATGAGCTTTTTACATTCTATCAAAAAGGTTAAATGGGCTTCCATATGTGTTACTTAGAATGTATGTACTGCAGGTGGCACTGACGGTTGCCAAGACTTTGTTTAGTGGTTACGATTCAATGGCTCAATAAATGTCACATATTGTGAGTTTCATCCTTCTCAATTAACATTGGCGCCCAACGTGGGGCAAGGAAAGGCATATATCAGGTTAGTGAGTCGCTTCATTCAAACATTTAGTAGTTTTTGTTTATAAGATCATTTGGTAAGGTGTGAGTTATTTATTTCACAGTCAGAGTTATTCAAGCAATTAGATACTTAAAGTATTTAAGTAACCTCAAAAATGTCGCTATTACATAAATTGAAATTATCAAGAGCTTCAATCAAGGGACCATTAACAAGAGTGAAAAATAGCATCAATAAAGACACAAATAAATCAGAAGCAAAAGTTAAATTAAAAATATGTGAAGAAAGAAGGAAAATTCTCAAAGATAAAGGACATTGTCTTAATTGTTTGAAGTTAGGACATATAGCAAAATACTGCAAGGGGTCTAAATGTAAAAAATGCGGTCGCTCTCACAACACATTGCTACATCAAGAAGAAAGCAAAGTGACAGAAAAGAATGAAGAGAAGTTGAGTGTAAATCATTGTCGTGATTGTCGAGATTTACCTATTTCAGACAGCGTGAACTTAGCAAAAAGAAAAACATCACAGATTTTACTATCGACTGCCTTGGTTTACATTGAAGACGTTCATGGAAAAAGACGAAGGTGTCGTGCATTATTAGATCCAGGATCCCAGTCGAATTTGATGACTGAAGATTTGAGCAAGAAATTAGCATTAGATACTTGTGAAGCGAGTATGCAAATAATAGGAGTTGATAATGCCAAAACAGAATCGAGAAGAATCACTCGTGTAAAACTTATTTCATTGAATAGTGAGTTCAAAACATATGCAGAATTTTTATTTCTACCATGTATCACAGAGAAATTACCTCAACTGGAAATAGATATGGAGCAAATTACAATTCCAAAAGGCGTTCATTTAGCAGATCCCACATTTAATAAACCTGGAAATATTGATTTATTAATTGGTGCTGGACTTTTTTGGAAAATAGTTATTGGTCAAATCAGAAATTTCATCAGTGGTCAACCAGCTCTACAAAACACACGCTTAGGATGGATCATTGGAGGCGAATTTAATGAAAACACGAGAGAATCCTCAACTACATGCTTGAAAGTTTCTAACGAAGAGTTATCGCAACAAATAGAGAGATTTTGGATTAATGAAACACTTCCAGAAACTCAGTGCTTTACAAAAGAGGACAAAGCATGCGAGGAACAATTTGATAATACTGCTTTTAGAGATGAAACAGGTAGATTTGTTGTTCGCTTACCTATCAGACAAGAAGTTACTCTAGGTAATTCGAAAGAAAACGCAGTTAAAAGATTAGAATCATTGTTAAGAAGGCTTTCTAGACAAACAGAGCTTAAAAAAGCTTACATAGATTTCATGGATGAGTATCAAAAGCTTGAACACATGACTTTAGTTGATAAAGAGAAAAACCAAGTACATGCTAATTCATATTTTATACCACATCAAGCTGTATTACGCCCAGAGAGCAAAACGTCGAAAATCAGAATTGTATTTGACGCATCGGCAAAAACTTCAAATGGCACTTCTCTAAACGATAAGCTTATGACAGGGCCGAATTTACAAAGAGATCTCCTTCAGATCATTATTAGATTTCGCAGTCACAAATATGTCATAACTGCTGACGTGGAGAAAATGTTTAGACAAATTCTCATACATCCTGATGATAGAAAATATCAGCAAATTTTGTGGAAAGAAGAGCCTAATTCAGATTTTAAAGTATATCAATTAAACACAGTGACGTATGGCACAGCATCTGCGCCTTATCATGCCATGAGGTGTTTGAATGAACTGGCTAATATATAAGAAAAAGAATTTCCATCTGCAGCAAAGATTATCCGTGAAGATTTTTATATGGATGATTGTTTAACAGGTGGAAGTACGATAGAAGATGTAATTTGTCTACAACAACAATTACAAACCATTTTACAGAACGGAGGAATGCTGTTACGCAAGTGGAGATCCAACGACAAGAGAATTTTACAAAACGTCAAGAACTCAGGTAAAACACCTTTATTGGTTCTAGATGAGGAAGCTAGTAAGACCCTAGGATTGCTTTGGAATTCAACAGAGGACTGTCTCCAGTTTAAAATGAAACTGTCAACACAAAACCCAGAAACTAAAAGAGACGTTGCTTCAAGGATTGCACAGGTATATGATCCTCTTGGACTTGTCAGTCCTGTATTAATCAAGGGGAAGATCTTGATGCAATTATTGTGGGCAGACAAGATGGAATGGGATCAGTTATTACCACCAAAATATTTAAAGATTTGGATAGATTACTATTCGTCTCTAGAGCAACTTAATAATATCTACATACCGAGGAATGTGAATCCTGGGAATTTATTAAAAACTTTTAATTTATTCGGATTTAGTGATGCTTCCGAAAAGGCATTAGGTGCTTGTTTTTATGCAGTCTACAGAACACATCAAGGTGTTTACATTTCCAATCTGATTTGTGCAAGGGCAAAAGTGGCACCCCTGAAGACTATCTCATTACCAAGACTTGAATTAGAGGCAGCTCTTCTACTCGCAAAACTCCTAAAGAAATTAGAAGCAGCTTTATTGGATAAAATAGATACAGTGAGACTATGGAGTGACAGCACTATAGTCTTGGGATGGATCAATACCGAGACAAGATTGTTGAAGACGTTTGTAGCAAATCGGGTAGCGAAGATTAGAGAAATGACAGAACATGCTGTGTGGAAACATGTTTCATCGGAAGAAAATCCTGCGGATATTCTCTCTAGAGGTATTGCAGCAGCAGAGCTTCAAAACAAAAGGCTTTGGTGGAAGGGACCTCCATGGCTCAGTACTCCTAATCCACATCCAGAATACTCGAAAGAAGCAGAGACCGAGTTACCAGAATTGAAAACAACAGTAACATTGATTGTTACCTGTACAGACAGCCTTTTGCATAGATTCTCATCATTTTTTAAGTTGTGTCGTGCAGTTGCAATTTGGCAACGATTTATTCGTAATTGCAAGTATAAAAATATGAAGACAATTGGTTCAATAACTGTTGAAGAGGTTCAACAGGCCGAAAATAAAGTGGTCGAATTGATGCAGCTAGAGACTTTCCATCATATAAGACAGTGCTTGAAGAACAAAGTGCGATTCCCAAAAAGAACTGCATTAAAATCACTCAGCTTATTTATCGATGAACAAGATGGATTGATAAAAGCGGGAGGAAGACTCCGATTTTCTGACCTAACAGAAGAACAAAAACATCCAATTCTTCTACCTGCAAATCATAAAATTACAGAGCTGATCATGAAAGGAGAACATGAACGTTTGAAACATTGCCCACCAGAACAATTATTACACGCAGTTCGTCAAAAATATTGGCCTATTTCTGGTAGAAGAATAGCTACTAGGATTGTCAAACGGTGTCTCAAGTGTTTTCGTTTTAGCCCTGATGTTTCAGAAGTACGCATGGGAGATCTACCAAAAGAGAGAGTCACTTCAGTGATTCGACCATTTATTACAACGGGAATAGACTATGCAGGACCAATCTCTATCAGAGAAAGTCGCAGAAGAGGAAGAATACACGTAAGCAAAGGCTACATTGCAGTTTTCATTTGCTTCAGTACCAAAGCTGTCCATCTCGAGCTTGTGTCTGACCTTACAACAGACGCATTTTTAGCAGCACTTCAAAGATTCACTGCCCGTCGGGGTTTGTGTAAACAAATATTTTCGGATAATGGAAAGAATTTTGTTGGCGCTTCAAATGCCTTAAAGGAAATACAGTCTTTCCTGGAGAAACAATCTTATTTTATAGCATCTTCCGTCGCTCGACAGCAAATCAAATGGCGGTTTATGCCTCCACGATCGCCTCACTTTGGAGGATTGTGTGAAGCTGCAGTGAAGATGATCAAAAGACATTTGTTAACAGAAACGCAAGGTCATTCTTTTACTTATGAAGAAATGTATACCATATTATGCGACATTGAGGCTGTACTGAATTCACGCCCTCTTACACCTTTACCAAATGATCCTAATGACATTCAAGTTTTAACCCCCGCTCATTTCATTATTGGCGACTCACTAGTCCAGCCTGTACAATTAAATGTAAGCATTGAACCTGATAATCGTTTGTCTCGTTGGAAACACCTCCAAAAGGTTAGGCAAAGACTTTGGCAGCGGTGGCAGCGAGAATACCTCCAAGAACTTCAGAAAAGATTAAAATGGCACGATTCGAGTCAACGAATTAATGTTGGTTCCCTAGTCCTTCTCATTGAGGACAATGTCCCACCATTACAGTGGCCAAGGGGTAGAGTAATGAAAATTCATCCAGGACCAGACGGAGAAGTTAGAGTTGTTACTATTAAAACAACTACTGGAATATTTACCAGAAGTGTCAAAAAGATTTGTCTTTTACCAATAGAAGATGAAGACTGCAAGAAAAAATAGTACATATTATGTAACTAATTCATACATTGTGTAATTGTTTTCATAATGTTATTATTGGGATATTGAAATGTTAAAATATCAAATAATTTGTTGAAAGAATACCTGTCAAGGGGGGCAGAATGTTACTTAGAATGTATGTACTGCAGGTGGCACTGACGGTTGCCAAGACTTTGTTTAGTGGTTACGATTCAATGGCTCAATAAATGTCACATATTGTGAGTTTCATCCTTCTCAATTAACAATATGCTTATATTGAGTACTGACAATCATCCACTTCTTTACCCGCGGTACATATAGTTGTAAGGATGTGTTGAAACCACACTCAAAAACATTTTTACTATTCATAGTAGACAACGTATTGTACACGCTAACGCACTATATGCTGCACTAAAGGATAAATGCAGCTATCGACGACAGGCCAGTGTGGGTAATCTAAATGAGCACGCGCCATGCCTGCACATGCTTGCGTTTTTCGTATATTCACATGGCGGTGTTCACTCTCATTAAACGCAAAATGGTTAGCTACAGTTCCATGGTGCCTTGGCACATATCAAATTTTCTAATTATTTAAAATCAATTGTAACTGTTTTTGATGTTTTGAATTTAATTGCAAGGTAAACTCCATGTGATTATATTTAGTCTTATTATGTTGCCTGGACCTAGATCCTATGTTATTTGTTATAAGGTCTTGTACCAATGGTTTTATTAGTAATTTCATTGTTTAAGTAATTTCGCATTGTAATTTCAAATAATTTTCTAGCCTGATGATGAGGAAAAGAAAGTCCTCGAAATTGTAGAAACATTAAACTAATACAAAATGTGTACGATGTTGAATTATTTAAATAGATTTACCTCCCATAGCTGATGAAAGTTGTTGTAAAATACAAGGACGAAAACCTAAGAAGAGTTAGTATAGAAGAGTTAGTATTGAATCAATTTTAACTTATTTTCCCACTATTACGTATTAATACTAAAATATTAAGTTTGTGTTGAAATTGTTAAGAACTACTGAATTCGAGAAATTACAATCTTTTGGTGAGAAAAACTACTCGATGTTAGGCGTCCATACATGCTCATTTGTTTTTTAAAATTGTTGATTTTTTCCATGCACCTTCTTAGTTTTGAAGAATTTGGTTACATGTTTTCTTTGAAAATACAAGAGAATGGAACACAGTGGAATTGCGAATCTTTAACAAACTTCTGGTGAGTATTAGGTTACAATGTTCCTTTCATTGTGGTTCAATTTTAATATGTAAAGAGTACTTTACGGAGGATTAATTTTCAGAATTGAAACATATATAACAGTATAAATGTTGTATAGGTCCAATTTCTACGGCAAACTGAATTTTTGACAATTGTGAAAGGTGAAGACTTTTCGACGTCTTCCTACAACTATAAAATCGAAGACACGGATTTTTCCTTGGAATAAAATTTGTCTATAACGAATTCTTTTATTAAGGTCATGTAGATTTTTTTTAAATTACTAGATTTCGTGCAATATTTGCCATCTTAAAAAGTAACAATAACAAGATTTTCTCAAAAATGGCTCCTAATTTTTTCTTTAAATTTTTGGCCGTGGTAGTGCCAAACAAACTCTGTACGATGACATAAACTCCATAGTGCTATATTATTTTGTTATTGTTTTTTCAAAAATTACAAATATGTAATTTTTTACTTGTCTCTCACATCGGTAATATTTACATTGGTGTCAATATCTTCAAATTATTGTATTTATGAGTACCTGTGCTTTCAATACTGTCAAATAAAATTTCTCGAACAGTTTCCTGTGAAAATGATATCAAACTTACGCATTTTCAGAAACGATCAAACGCCATTTCCTCAAATATGGTTCCAAATTATTTCTTTAAACTTTTCCAACAGATAGTGGTAATGATAGTGTTTAATATGACGCAGAGTTCATTTTGGTATATTTTCACGTGTAGGCAGAATCTCGGTTTTTGGGGTTCTTGATGCCGAAAAGCCAATTGAATGCAAAACGTCCATTCGTTCGTCCGTCCGTCTGTGAACACTACTAGCTCCTAAACCATATATAGGCATTTTTAAAAATTAAAGAAACACCAGTCAATCTGGCTCTTGTTGAAGCTTTGAAATTTTGAAAAGCGTTTTAAAAATGTTGGGGGTACTTTTCATGAAACCTCTGGACATTTTAAATTTTTTTCAAAAACGACCCCAATTTTTTTTCTTTAAATTTATTGTAAAAATGGAGTAAAATACACTTATAAAGGATTTTAACGGTTAACTCTGAATTTTTGAAAATTGCAAAAGTATGCTTTTTTCGGTATCTTCCTACACTTACAAAATTGACTATAGAGATTTTTCCTTGAATTGAAATTTGTTGTCCATAAATAGTTCTTTGATTAAGGTCAGGCATATTTTTGGGGAATTTTAGTAGATTTCGTGCAATATTGGGTGCAATCTTTGCAATTTAAAAAATACAAAAACGGCTTCTATTTTTTTTAACTTTTGGTAAGAGTAGTGCTAAACTCACTCCATCAGACGACGTAAGCTCCATGTTGCTCTATTCTTTTTTTTCCAAAATTACAAACATGTATGTACATTTTTGTGTAGTCTCTCACGTTGACCATTTTTACATTATCGGCAATTCGTTGACATTGTATTTATGTGTACATATGATTTAAATAATGTCATATTAACTTTCACGAAAAGTCAACGGTTTTTTTGTGTTAAAAAGAAGCTCAAAAATCTACATATCCAGGGACACTGAAAAGTCATTTTCTCAAAAAAGTCTCCAAATTGTTTTTCGAGCTTTTTGTACCAATGTTAATTGCTCTATTTTATTTGATGTTAAGTTCATTTTTTGTATTCTTTTATTTCGTTCAAAAATTACATAAATATAATTATTTTGACTTGTCGTTAATATTTATATTAGCGGCTATTGATCACATTATGTTGATGACCATATGTACTTAAAATGATGTGAGATAAATTTTTTCGAAAACTCAAGTTTTCTGTGAACAAGAGCTCAAAATTACGCATTTTCAGAAACGCTCGAACGAATTTTTCTCAGAAATGGTTCCAAATTTTTTATTCATTTATTTTCCAGTGGATAGAGAGAAATGCACTGTTTAACATGGCGTAACGTAGGTACATTGTGAGGCATACTTTTTTTTTCTTCAAAAATTACACAAATGTCATTTGTTAAAATATCTCTCACCTCATTAACATCCATATTTCCAGCGATTTGTATACATTAATTCAGGTGTGAGTAGAAGTGCTTCAAACGACTTCAAAAGTTTTTCGAACACTCAATATATTCTTGTGAAAAATAACTTCAAAGTTTGCATTTACAGTAAGGCTTAAACGCCGTTTTCTTAAAAACAGCTATAAGTTTTTCAATGAAAATTGCCGTTTAGGGCGGCATTTTATTATTTTTAAGTAATATTTAGGTTATATTATTTGGAAAACAGAAAATTTGAGAAATTGTCAAAAACATGTACTTCGGGTGGCGATAGATGGCAGCTAGAATGGAGATGGGGGAAGACCTTACAGCCAATCCACGCCAAGGAAATAAGAAAACTTTACAACGAGAAAGTCTGTGTCACTCTGCAACACCACTCGTTATTTTCTCGTATACGTACGGAATAACATAGTATAGAGAAAGTGTTATAATGCTGCAACAAAAAGACGGTAGATTCTCGAAAATAAAATCATTGCCAAGCGTTGATAACGAAAAAGTGTATAAATCTAGTTGGTACATTGATACCGAAAAATCAATTGACGCCAGAACGTCCGTCCGTCCGTTCGTCTGCCCATCCGTGAACACTACTAGAGCCTAAACTATACGTAGAACTTTTTCCAAATTGAAGAAACTCTTGTCAATTTGGCTTTGAAATTTGGCAAAACTTTGTAGAATATTTTAGAGTACTTGACATGAAGCCTCCTGGACATTAAAAAAATTCCTCTAAAACGGTTCTATTTTTTTCTTTACATTTCTCGTAATAGTGGAGTAAAATAAACTTATAAAGGATAGGTCCGATTTTCAAGGTGAACTCTGAATTTTTCCAAATTCCAAAAGTATGGATTTTTTATATGCGTCGTCCAATAACTACAAAATTGAATATAATGATTTTTTCCTTCAAATGAAATTTGTTGTCTATAAATACTTATTTCATTAAGGTCAAGATTTTTTTTACATTTTAGTAATTTTCTCGCAATATCTCGTGCAACATTTGCAACTTTTAAAAAGTACAAAACCAGATTTTCTCGAAAACGGCCCCAGACTGTATCTTTAAACTTTTGGAAGGAATAGTGCCAAACTCACTCTACCAGAAGATATAAACGCCATATTGCTATATTCTTTTCTTTTTCTAAAGTTTATAAAAGTGTATTTTCTTCTTGTTTTTCATATCGTTCATATTTACACTACCGGAAATTTGTTCATATTATTGTATTTATGAGTAGATATGGTTTAAATATTGTCATAAATTTTCTCGAAAATTCAGCGGTTTTTGTGAAAATTAGCTCAAAATTTCACATTTTCATGAACGTTCAAATGCCACTTTCGCATAAATGCCTCAAATTTTTGTTCAAACTTTTCCAAAGGATAGTGCTAATTGCACTGTTCAAAATGTCTTTAAGTTATTTTGGAGAATTCTTTGTTTTTTTTTTAAAAAAAATACAATTTTTCTTTCAAATATCTCTCTCGCCGTTAATATGCACATTTTCAGCAATTTGTATACATTATTTCAATTGTGGGTGTATGTTCCTCCAATGAAGTGTTTTGAAAACAGATCAGATTTCTGTAAAGTGAACACTCAATAGATTCTTGTGAAAAAAGCTTCAATTTTCGCATTTTCAATAACGCTTAAACGCCATTTTTCTTAAAATCACCTCTATGTTTTTAATGAAAATTGCTATTTACGACGAGGTTTTACTTTTTAATATTCTTAAGGTAATATTTCGGTTCTTAATTAGGAAATAGAAAAAGTGAGAAAATGTCAAAAAATGTATTTGTGTTTCTATATTTTAAGTTTTCTACAGGCGCTGTTAAACTAGAGTTTGTCACTTTCATTTTTTTGGTTCGCTTCTTAACTAGAATACTACTCATATCCAATTGTTCTGCTACATCTAGTGTATAAATTTTCAGTAAAGCGCTTAATTTTCTAGGATCATTTGACTCTATACTGCTTTTACTCTCAAATATAGCCGTGTATTGATTTATTTTGTTCATGTTCCACTTCAAGACGGTTTTTGGATTTGGTGTATTATTGTTTGCAGTGTCACAACATACAATGTAGCTTTCCAGATCATCAACGGGTAAGCTATAGAAATTTTCATATTCCGTGTGTATTCCAAAAGGCGAATTTAACATAAGTAATTGCAATGGTTTGTTTATTTTCGTTGAAATATATTTTATTTTCTATTGCATTTATGTCTATTTTTCATTCGTGGGATTCATTTGCTGTCCTATTTTGTTATTTGTGTTGTCTGCACTGGCAACGACGTTCATCGAGGTCACTGACGAAACTTACTCTGCACGCGCGTTCGAAAGCTGTGCTGCGGCTCGTTGTGTTGGCTGTATTGGCGCCGACGTTGATCGAAGGAGTTGATTTTTTCGTGCGCTTGAAAGCTACGGATAAGCCCACAGCCCATATTCTTTCCCAATACTCAGTTTCTCGTTTATTTTGATTTTGTTGAAGCCCAGTATTACTGTATTTCCTTTTTGCTTTTCTTGTTTTGCACTTTTGTGGATTTCTCGCTGGGCTTGGGACTGGCGAAGAGTTCTATCATTGTTGATGAAGAGTGGAGTATCATTCAAGCTTGCATTGTTCTTCATTACGTTGTCTGTACCCTTAGTGTCGCACATTTTCACCAATGTTGTCACCGTTTGGTTTACCAATCGCGTAAACTTCGTTTTTCTACTCCCATTGTATAATTGTCATTTGATGGCTGCAACCCGTTGCATAATGATACTCATTACGATACAGATTTCATTATGAAACAGGTTGTTGGCCAATCAGAGAGACGTTTACAAATCAAGTTTCGACACTTCATTAATCATTGAGAATCTTTACAATTAATGTGTTGTTCGATTGTGTACTTTAAAATTGCGTTTAATATTATATTATGATTTTCAGTTTTAATTACTTTTATTATCAGTAATTTGTATGTATAATATTATTTAAAATAAATCGGAACGTAATTTCACTTTGATCCTATTTGACTAGTGTAGTGGTATTGGTAGAGGGAACATTTGACTGACGTTAATGATATATTGCAAGTTATTTTGTGTTATATATTGCTACCGTGCCCTTAAAAACCGGTCAATTCATTAGTTTGAAATGTCTAGTGAATCCGAGGATGAGCTGGCACCTCCAGAAATGAGAAAAAGTGAAAACGGCGACCTCGAAATTATTGACGCAACTTTTGTACTCTCGCAGGCGGACTGGCGAACCAAAGCCACCTGCGGCAGGTAGAGTTGCTGTCCGCTAGATGGCCTTGGTTGAATCCTGCATGTCAACTACCACGAAACGATTCAATGTAAAAGTATAATTTATAAAAGTTACCGTAAGTCGTTGAAAAAGTACCGTATGAAACTCGATGTAATGAGTATTAATGAACTCGTGAGAAGTTTACGATACTCGCTCGTACCTCGCTCGTGGCGTAATATCACACTCGTGTATTAATACCCATCATTACATTCTTCGTTTCGTAATGTATTATTATTGAATCATTGATTTGTAATTTAGTTTGAAGAAATTCTTCTTCTGCTGTTCGCATGTTTTGTTAGTTTTAAGGCCTCTCACAGCAAAGTTGTTGCGGTGCTCCTTTTCTCTTACTTTGCCTTTGTTTTCCAGACTCTGGATTCTACAAATCAGTTTCTCTTTGTTTAATCCATTCTTGCTCTTTTTTAGGACTTCTTTTTTGATTTCCTTTAAGTCGTCAAATTTTTCACGTAAAGTTGTGTGTTACAAGGTTAAGTTTGCCACCCTGTTGACCAGTGTGTCAATTTTTTTCATGATTTCATTTAGTTTGTTTCAGTCCCTTTGGATTTATCACTAGTTCTCTCGATTTTTTGGGCACGATCATACTTCGAATGTCTTTATTTCTCGTGTTACTGGCCATAGGTTCTCTCTTTCTCTGAAGATGTCGCTGTTATAAATAAAATAAAAATAAATAATAATCAAGATCGCCATCCACTGTGAACGTGGTAAAATGAAGTTTTATTTCTTTTCCTAGATCGTAAAAAAGAATGAAAGATAGGAAATAAAGGAAAATTAAAATTTAATGCGACTCGTGCTCCTAAAGGAAAGGGGGCGCGACTAACATAAGATCCCTAGGACATCGGCATTCATTAGTAGAAGAAAAATCAGAGCTTTTTGTAGGTGACTAAAGGAACGAGTAAAACACGGAGTCAAGTTAATGGATAGATATCCCACCAAGAAGATAAACTTAATCCACAAGATTTCAAAAACATTTTACATTTATTAACAAGATAAATTGACATAAATACAGATCAAACTGCATGACACTGTTTTACATAACAATTACAAATTTGATACCAGCTGTCAGCTGAAAATATACATATATACAGAATTACCAGTTATTACATTACGTGGTCTGAAAATACAAGTTTATACAGAACTAATAGAAATTACAAATGTGTCAGGCTAGAAAATAGAGCCTCTTTAAAAAAAGAACGTTTACAAAATTAACAGCCGTTCCGAAGAACTGGCAATGAAGAATTAGAATGCAGCTGCCTGCGTGTAAATTTTTCCAATTTAGTAATCCGGGCAAACATTGCATTTTATAACAAATAATGACAAGACACTCGCCTGAGACGTCTTCAAATACAAAAAATAAACAATTGAATGCTAAACAGTGAACATGGTATGGTTCTCTCACTTTCATTTCAACATATTACCGAACATGACAATGGATAGAGCGCTTGCATGTCAAAATACAAAAGGCCGTTTTTCTTTGTTTACCGTTTCTCTCAACCTTCGCAGTGCATCTGTTCGTTGCGTGTGAATGACCTCACGGCCGGCGCAACTTCGACCCGTAAAACGTCTTCCATGGGGCCACAGGCAGTGGTACACAAAAACGTTCACTTGTCCTTGTGCCAGCTCGGATAGAAGACTCTGCCAAATCAAATTAATGTAATAATACAATCAATGAATTAAAACAGGGTCAGCAACCGCAAACACATCATGGGTGCTCAACCTACATATACATATAAATACGCAGCCCAAATCAGGGCCTTGCCAGACGACGCAGCATTTAAACAAATAGCCTAGAAGGCTTCCAAAAAAGAGCGTAAAATGCGACTTGACAAAACACATCCACGCACTGCAAAAGGAACGACCAATTAATAATTACATACAACAAATATCATACGCATATAGCAATACGCTCAGAACATAAAACTAGCAACTAATAGCGTTTTCCATTCGTTGCACTGAAACCCACCCTAGTGCAGGGCAAAAACGTCATCGCTCCGTAACAGTGCTGCCCCACACGCGTGAAGGGCAGCTACGAATGAAACGGAGTCCGGAACTGAGTCAGTGCGTGTGCGCTACGCAGTGAGATTATAGATAGCTGTTCTTGGTCTGTCACACTGATGGAACTCCAAAAATAATTATTTTGAATTCTAACTATTGTTATAATTTTTATGAGGTCTTTTGGTACTTCCTACTTCTTAATTCATAAATTATTAATGTGTGATTTCTTTATTTAAAAACTACGTAAACTTCAAATGCGTATGTGTCGAAATTTCATTTTTTGTGATTTGCCAGTGATCGATGTAGTACACAAGATTTTGAACCGAAAGGCTTCTGCAGAATCGTGTGTTATTGAAAATCATAAAAATATTAACATGAGCATTTTTGCTGGTATATGTATGGGTGTGCGAGAAATATTTCTTGGCACATATATTTTAATGATTTTGTAAGGGTCACTTTTTATTTTCACTTTATCAGCGTTTCAAAATTAAGACTTACCTACCCTTTGGTTTCTAAATAGCACGGGATAAGTTATTGAAGGTTAAACTTTAGAGAAACTCAAACTGGTTTTCCGAACTTCGCGAGTCACAAAAATTATTTTAAGACATTAATTTCAAAACATAATATACTTCATCATTCGAAGTATCCCTGTGTTACATTAGATCCTCAATTGCCTTCACAATTTCACCACGAATCCAAATCAGCATGGATAACTTCCGTATCTAACCTCACAATGGCCCTGTGCACTGAACTGCACTGACGCGATGGTCAGTGCAGTTTAGGGCGCCCCGAGTGCGCCCTGGTTCCGTGACGTGCGAATGGAACATGCGCTTCTTTGCACTGGTGCGTCCTAGCGATCAAATGGAATACGAACGCTGCCTTGAGTGCGCACTGGGTGCACACCAGTGCGGCGAATGGAAAACGCCGCATATACATTGTCGCTACCACATAGTAGCCTTAGCCAGATAAAAAAACACCATAACGTGAGGGAATACCATAATTTAAAACAATAATAAAACCATTAACGGTCCAGAAGGACTGGGCTATGCCACAATTTAGAAGGTTAACAATTTCAAGATTTAAAAAAAAGCATTTAAAACTGGTGGCGTGAAATAGCAGTTGAATGGGGGCACGGGGCCCTTATATAGACATATTCAAGATATCATACCGACGGAACAACGTCTTCAGGCGGTATCAGATAGAAATTACAAACAATACTAAGGTCTTAGATACCAAACAGAGCTTCTAGCGGTCGGAGGCTGAACTTGGCTGTTAGACAGTTGACAGCTACTGATAAGACAGTTGACTATCTGCATGCTTTGAGAGAGTCGTTGGCTTCCGCGGCCGGAGTCATTAAGAGCTGTCCGGGATTAGCTGCGTCATGGTCGATGGAGCTGACGTTTCAATCATCTTGTTGTGACCTTCTTCAGAGCTATACTGCTGCCGAGATTTTTTTTTACAATTTTCCCCTCTCCAGTTACCCTGGAGAGGCGGAATTTATTCAAGATCTTAGGATACATTTTCTCTCCAGCATTGCTGCTTGTAGAGATCTGGGAGGGCTATATCTTAAAAAGACTAACTAATTAAATCTAAACTTAATTCTAACTTAAAATTAACACATCAAGCCTCTTTGGGCGATGAGTTTTAAAATAATAGGTATTTTTAAATTTGGTAAATGGTGAGTTCTTAACGATTGTTCTTTATTCTTTTATTTTCTTTATAATTAGCATTCACGCTCTCGTTCATACTTAATCTATATTTGCAAACACTTTCACTCACACATTCATACCACTACACTTCACTTCACTATTTACATTATGTACACTTGATTTTTCGCCTCGGCGCCGACTTTACTTAAGCGTCCGTGGCGCCGCGACGTCTTCAGTGCTAGGTGGCTGGGGCCTGGCGGGGCGCGTTTCCACGCCTCGCACGCGGATTCCGGCATCTGGGAGCGGCGACTGCCTTCCACGCACTATCTGCTCCCCGCGTCGCACAGCTCAGAGAACGTGTGCTAGAAGTGCGTAAAAGGTGAAGGCGACGTGCTTTGGGCCCTTTCTTCTATGGAAGGTCCTGTTCACGCCGCTGCGCCGGTCTCGCGCAGGATGCGCGGAGCGGACGGCCTCAGCGCCCTAGCGAGCGCCGTCTCCGCCCGCTTCTGCAGCTCCGCCGGGAACTGATTGCGCACGCCCTGAACTCTGAACACGTCAGCGTTGCGGTGAGTGCGGTCGGGTCTGGTATTTGAAAGATGAGGGCGCGCCGCTCTGTTCTCTGCGACCCAAATGGGGTGCAGCGTGGAAGAAGGAGCGGCAGCGAACGCCCACAAGCGGCGCACGCACGCGGTGAATAAGCGCTGCTTTAAAGGAATGGAAAGATGGGAAGAACGGAGAAGAGGTTTCAAGAGAAGAGTGCGGTATATCGAGCGTGCGCATGCCAGCGAAGACCACTGCCAAGTAGCCCGCCCGAATACCTCGCTTCACTCTGCCATGGAAGACGTGCGCCCGCCAGGCTCACCGTTTCATTGGGGGCTGCCCTCTTACGAGTGAAGTTGACGGCCACGCATTTCCCTAGGTTAAGAGCGAGTCGTTTCCGGCTCAGCCATTCGGGAAGGGCGGCGAGACAATCGCTTAAGTATTTCATTGACTGCCTTCCGTTCGCCGATTTCGAGTACTACGCAAAATCATCCGCGAACATCAGGAACCCGCAGCGTTGAACACCAGTTCTTTTATCAGCAAGAAGCAGCGCGTCATTCACGTATAAACCGAAGAGAATGCTCCCCTGAGGCACTCCCGCCTCGGCTCTTCTGAAGGACGAATATATGTTATTAACTCGCACTTTGAACTGCCTGTCAGAGAGGAAACTTGCGATGCATCTTAGATAGCAGTCGCTTACCCCCAACTTCGCGAGGCATGCGAGCAACCCCGCATGCCACACAGAGTCGAAAGCCGACCGCATACCAGAAAGACCGCTGGCAAGTTCTGCCGTCTCTCGAGGGCGACGCCGATCTCCGTGCAAAGCCGCGTGAGCTGCTGCGCGGAGCTGTGACCAGCTCTGAAGCCAAATTGTTCATCTCTGAGAAAGTTGAGACGACGTATTTACTGTTGCAAACGCGACAGAATCAGTATCTCGAACGTTTTTCCTAAGATGGAGAGTAGAATAATAGGTCTATAAATGCTCGGGGTATGTTTCCGCACCCGCCCAATATAACGTGACAGGCGAGTCTCTCGGCAGCAGTATAGCTGAGGCTACAATAAGATGGCCGAAACGTCAGCTCCATCGACCGTGACGCGGCTAATCCCGGACAGCAAAGAATTTAATGCTTTGACTTTGCTGCCATCTAGCAAGCGAATGGTAGAACAACAGTACTGATTGCTATGGCAATATGTATTAACACATTTTACATCAAAATAAATTTTTACAGACTATGTTTCTTGATCTTAAAATAAATGACAAGTTGTTAATTATAACTGAAAACTATCGATGAATTTCAATAATATAGAAGACATGAAAACAAGCTAAATAAATAAATTGAACATGAAAGTTGAAGCATAATATTTTACAATGATATAGCTCAGTGATTAAGAATACAAAATACAAGAAAGCTGACATAAGGAATCTGTACCATACATCTTTGCATGCAATTCAGCTTATATTAAGCTATATTACCATAATATAAAAATACAATACGATTACAATTTTTTTACATCTATAGATAGCATATATTGTTTAAAAAATATTTTTAAGGTGAATTAATTAAACACAAGCCTCAATATTGAAGAAACATGAATGAATTAACATTGAATCACAGTAGGTTGGATAGTCGCCACCAGCTATTTTACACAACTCTACTATTACCGGCACTAAATAAAGTTGTTCTTATCTTCTGAGTATTAATAGTTTGCGCGCTTATCGCGTTTAGCACACGTACAAATATGAGTTTGCACAGTTAGTGTGGGAAAAGCAGAAAAGGGAAGTACCCTGTATCTGATTAATAGGTGCGGTGGAGGTCGGGTTCCGCAGGCTCCGAGGACTCTCTCGGGCAGAAGGAGTGGGCGCGGTCGCTTGACTGCGACCGTACCCACAATGCAATTGGCTTTTTCCAAACACTTCCATTCTTTCTTTCTTTCTTTTTCTCAATTTTAGTTCAAAATGGTTACAAATAGACTACTTTCTAATTTACAAGAAATTCTAGCGGAGATGCGACGTCAACTGTCAGCGTCAGGCAGTGAAGATGGCGACTCTGACCGTAAAGAAAATGTTTCAGACTCTGCCGAACAGTGGCCTGTCCTCTTCCTTTTTGCAAAACTTCATTTCCTTCCTTTATTTTGTGATTTACGTAAAAAGACAAGACTAGAATTTCGTTTTTGTGTACTTCGATTTTATTTTGGAGGTCACTAAGGTCTATAATTGATTTTTCATTTTATATGAGTGTTGTCAATTTTTTACTAGTCTTTTTAGTCATTCTGAGTAAATGAATGACGTTGTCTAATGTTTTCAATATTTTCTTTTTAGATGAACAAATTTTGTGGAATATGAGGGTCGTTCAATATATAATACCCCATATTATTTTTCCACAATGAGCAAAAACTGAAAGTTGTACTTCGTGGTACTTCAAGTTCAGTGTTTCTCCACCAGGTGGACGAAGTTTCAAATAATTCCAACAGATGACAGAACTGTAGTGAAAATGGCGTCTGTTAGTGATCCACGTTACAAACGGCGAGAAGTGACTGAGTTCTTGATTGCAGAGAAAGAAACTGTGGGAAATATCCATAAACGTTTGTGTGCAGTGTATTGAGATTGTGCTGTCGATAGGAGCACAGTCTGGAGGTGGGCAAAGAGAGTGAAGGCGTCAGAAAGTGCCACAACTCAACTCCAAGATCTGCCGCGTTCCGGTCGTCCTGTCTGTGCCACCACTCCAGACATGGTGAGGCGCGTGGATGACATTATTCGTGCGGACCGTCGCATCACAGTGCAACAATTGGCCTCACAGCTGCTAGTCAGCAGTGGAAGTGTGAGTGCAATGATCGAGACTCTCGAATATTCAAAAGTTTGCGAAAAATGGGTTCCAAGAAGTCTCACAGCAGAACACAGAATGCAAAGAACAATCATGTCATCTGATATGTTGGAGAGGTTTGATGCTGAGGGGGTAGCGTTTCTGTCCCAAATTCTGACAGGTGATGAAACCTGGGTGCACCACTTTCAGGCGGAAACCAAAAGACAGTCAATGAAATGGCACCATTCTCATTCACCAAGAAAGAAAAAATTCAAGAGAACCCCATCTGCGGGAAAAGTCATGATTACTGTTTTTTGGGACAGTGGAGGGGTCATTCTTGTTGATGTGATGCCATTAATTCCAAAGCATACGTGAAGACCTTGGACAAACTCAAGAATCGTTTCCGGCGTGTCAGGCATGACAAGAATCCGGCTGAAATGTTGATCCTGCACGATAATGCTCGCCCGCACACAAGTCTCAGAACCCGGGAACATCTCACCAAATTGGGTTGGACAACATTGCCCCATCCACCATACGGCCCAGATCTGGCACCGTCAGACTTCCATCTCTTCGGACCTCTTAAAGACGGTTTGCGTGGAAGACACTTCGATGATGATGACAGCGTCATTGAAGCGGTGAAAACATGGCTTCGCGCACAGGACAAAAGTTGTTACCGTCAGGGAATACAGGCACATGTTTCACGCTGGCGTAAGACCGTACAAGTTGATGGAGATTATGTTGATTTTTCAAAGTACGTGTAGAAGAAACGTGTAGCTATACTCACCAAAATGTAACACTTTAGAATAAATAGTTTCTGAGAAACAAATATGGGGCATTATATATTGAACGACCCTCGTATATACGAAAATCATCACTGTGCAATAAAAGTGTCTTTTGTGCATTCATTTCTATTATAAGAAGTAAATACGTTTTTCAAAATCGTATATAAAATTTTGTCCGATTTTATTGCAAGTTTTTTGTTGGTTTACTGGTTTGTTTGATAGATATTATATTTAATGTTTTTATAAATTCCAAGTAATCATTGCAAGTTTTTATGCTATATTTATAAGTTAAGCAAAGAAGAAATTGACAGATGAATAAGTTTGAGAGAAATGTGACACGAAGTATAAACACTATCTTACGGAACAAAACCACCACTAACACTAGTAAAAGATATGTTTACTTCTCACTAGTCACAACGAGAGTTACACGTACTGTTCAGAAGTTTGAGAAGTTGATAAAAACAAGAGGGAAGTTGGTGGGCCTTGGAATTGACTTCTGGCGTAGATGTCCCTGTTGCAGCAATCGTGGCAGAATCAGGAACGATGACATAAGAAAGAAAATGGATAAGAGAGAAAAAAATCGTTTAGTACGCTCAGGTTTTGCGAATGAGGGACGAAAGATGGCCAAAAGGAGTCCTGCAATGGATGCCGACAGAAAGAAGAGAGGAAGATCCAGAATTGCATGGCAGCGCGACAAGCTACGAAGGCAAGAGAATCAAGGCAACATTATCTAAGGTCAAATAGACGTGGAGACATCGAGAAGCAGCGAAAGCTGTAGGGAAACTCTGCATTATACAATTAATTAAAGTAATAAAAATAAAATAAATAAAAATAATTCCAAACATTAATAAAAGTAAATTAATGTAAATAAAAAATTAAAATTTTCGAATACATAAAAATAAATAGGTAAAAAATTCTAAAAGATATATAATTAAATATAAAATCTGTAATTAAACGTATCTTTCCCTTACCTTTCAATTTTTGCAACAATACGTGTATCAACCTGGCAACTTTGAAAGAAATCAGCTTTATGCATTATTGGATGCCAAAAAATAGATTTAAATAACTGATTCAGCATTGAACTGCAATAAACAAATTCCAATATATTAATAAATATATTGTTAATTATTTATATTTTAAACCAAACTCTTGATTTCAGGATTTACACATTTGAACATCGCTTCCTTCCTCATTCAAATATGTCAATTCAATTTGTCAACACACCTCATTCAATTTGTCAGTACACCTGCTGAGAATTTTTGCTGGACCAGATTGTACGCTT